>BLKR01003804.1:0-130673 GCA_011170035.1 Teleogryllus occipitalis
AGACTTTCGGATGAACCGTACCGCTCTCTTCATCCAGAGATGATGAAAACTCGAGAACCATCTCAACGTTCGCATTTTACGAAGGAAAGAAATCAATAAAGAAATTTAAAAACAAAGAATGAAAAAGATGCCTTTTAAATTAAAATATGCCCAATCATCATAAAATGCAGAAATATTGAATATAAGAGTTTGTATATCGATCCCAAACAACAAGAAATGAAATTGTGTTCTTTATGTATATCATTATGTTTAAGGGAAAGAACATGCAAATATGCAAAATCCACAGCCTTGTTATTATTGTTATTACTCAACTTCTCATTGTAAAAAAATAAATAATACGTAGATGATAATAATAGAAAAATAGCATAAAATATTTATGTAAATTATTTACTAATCTCTGAGTCTCCCGTTGACACTAATGCACATGTGCAGTCGTGTGTGCAAGGGTGAACTGAGTGCAGTCATTTGTAACGCTAAACTAAACATCGATGCTTTGGATTTTCAATCGAATTCTAATGAATCAATGGGAATAATTCATTCTCATCGTTAGTATGGATGTTTGTTCCTGTTTTAGTGATGATACGATTATGGATTGCTATAGTTACACTTCTATCCCCCCATTGCCACACCGCTGTGTCTCCCTCGTAACAGTCTCGGCGCCGCGAAAGCCAACTTCCCCAAAGGCGACAGTTGCAAGGGCTGCAACAGCCAATTATTGTCTGTTTAATTTAAAATCACATATCAGAAAGTCTAATTTTATTCTTAAATTACTATTAAAATACTAACATATGATACCTCATTGCATTCCTCTTTTTATGATCTATCCATTTCTGATAAAAATATATAACAAACGTACCCTTTACTTCATTTCTAAACATCATAACGAATCACCTGGTTTCCATGTCTGCTTTCAACAATACAAAAGAATTTTAAGGAAAGTAATTGTTCAGGCAAAAATCATGAAAAACAATCAGGATATTTTGAACGCTAGTAACACAACCAAAGCAATGTGAAACAATTCAAAAAATATGACATCATCTCGATACTTTGTAGAGAACTTTGTTTTAAAGGATAATAACAGAGAAGCAACTAATCCGGAAAAGTTGCAAATCTCTTCAACCAACACTATTGGAATTTCGGCTCATTTCACGAAGGGACTAAAACTACAAAATTCAACATCATACACTTTCCTAAAAATTTTTGACACGATGTTTGTTTCCGAAACTTCTTCCAGTGAAATTCTCAGAAGTCAGTAAACTAAAAAAAAAAAAAGATTCGTCTGGTTTGCATGAATTTCCGGGTTGTCTATTAAAAACTTGTCCATCTGCTTTGATACACCCGTTGGTGTAGCTGGTTTGTTGGCAGTGGACTGTATCAGGCGGAGACCTGTAATTAACCAATTACATCACCTAGCTTTGAAGGACCAGCATCTCTTTTACAGGAGAAGTACAAACCGTTTCCTGAAATAGAATGATTGCAGGAAATGTTGCCATTACCAGGGAAGTCAGTAAATCATATGAAGTTTAAGACCTATAATTTTAAAGAAACAAAATTGAACATTACAAATGACAATGAAGTGAATCAATTATTCTCTGGTGAGAAAAGACAGTAGATTGTATTTACCATAATTGTATCGTTTAAAGTTAGCTGAATCAAAGAAAAGGAAATGTTCATTTACAATGTAGATGACAATGGCACAAGACTGAGCATAATTGCTGCAATTCATGACCTGGAATGGAAACAGTTCAGAAAAAGACATACAGCATGTATAATGTTGGCTGGGACGGCTCGCAGATGGCACCACTGGACAGGCACCGAGCACAATCCAGGCGTGAGGGTCAAGAGGATACCTTCTGAGGGAGGAGGCGCTGGGCCACGCCGCCGCAGGCCGGTTCGCCGCGATCGCGCAAGGCGACTGGGGACATATTGTGCCATACCTTTATACACAGAAATGGAACCACGTTATGCTGATGAAATAAACGCGAACATAGCTGGCCCTGTGATTATCGGCATTACATTGTGTTGGCCAGCACACACACAAACAAACGCATACATGAATATTACAGTTTGAAGATTGTACCGTATGGTTAATAATATTTTCGTAATACTGTGCTGTAAACACATCTGCGTAACGAAACCCAATAGAGAAATGAAAAGGTAATCTTAATGGCCGCGGGCCGTTAAGGAATTAACGGCCGCCGGACGTTAAGGAATCACGTAATCACAAAATCTTCGTCTTCTTGAACCTTCAAATTCCTTGAACCTTCGGATTTTCTTCTCGAAAATACGTATTGTTTTCCGAATCTATAAAATCAAATCACGTCACTTACTAAATGAATTTTCTTAACGGAAACATAAAAATGAAAAATGTGGAATGTGGAAACCTTGATATGTCAACATTATCGTTAACTAATAAAGATAACTTTAACATTGAGAATTTTGTCCACAGCGATGTGGGAGAATATCTCTCAGATTTTTCTTTAGCATACGCAGCATTGCTGTTTCATTCACCTCATTTACATTTTTGCATTGACGCCAATATTTGAAATCAATGAAATCAATGATATACCAACATCAATCTTATACCGTAATTTCATTTTTGTTGGTAACAAATCGAAATTAGCACTATTCGCTGTCTGCACAAGATCTTTTGGTATATCCATATCAAATTTTGGGGAAAATTTATCTTTTTAATGGTGTCAAACAAAGCCACCACGTATTAAACAATCGAATAGAAATGTCTCGCCAAGACCAATATTATAGTTGATCTTGGACTCGCGTCTGAATCGATATAGAAGGGGGCGTTGCATACCTACGTAAGCAGGTAACATTTTTTATATAACACTTCTTATAGAAATATTATTTTTCTATAAGAAGATGGTATTAAAAAGTATTGAACGACACACGGCCGATAACACAAACAACAGACTTAGTTGGTTATAAACCTCAGCTATCGCCTCGGTTTACAAACTTCAACCGCGTCTGTTATTTGGTGTCTATCGGCCTAATGACTTTTAATACTATAACACTAGCACAGTTCAAGACGAAACGGCATAAGTTTAGAAATTGCCCTTGCCGGTGGCATTATGTGACTTCGTATACAATATGTTAAACTAAGTATTTGTAAGTTATAATTAAAATGAATTACTTGAATGTGCAGGGTTTTGAATCTTGAAAATTCTAATGAATTTTAAATAGTTAAATTATTGAGTAGTATGAGTTATATAATTATTGCAAGGCGCTGGGCTATAACGTCCCTGTCAATGCGTGGGCAATACTAGGGAGATGCGAGGCAGTTGGGAGCCGTCTAAATACTGAGAAACTCTCATGTCAGTTTAGACTCACAGGCGATACCGATTAAAATATGAGATTGGCACGTGGCATCCGGCTGCGAGGCGGCTGACTTAACAATGTAAAATACAGAATACATACACATTACATTTTGAAATACAATAAAACGACTTGTATTGAGCTTGTAGCTAAGACTAGGATGTGCGTAATTGTGATGCGCGAAGCATATAAATTATAAAAACTAAAGTTCTAGCTTGTTCTAACACCCATTAACTCACATTTTCAATGCTTATTCATGCACATGAATATTTTCAGATATTTTCAGAACAGCAAAATGTAAGCCACATTTTTAAAAATGAAACAAAAAAATTCAAAATTACCAGCCAATGTCTATTGTCAGTTTTTTCAAAAATATTAGAGAGGCTTTTCTGCATATGAATTGAAAATTTTCTCAGGAAAACGAAGCGTTTTCAGACTCATAACACGGATTTATAAAATCAAAATTTACGGAAACTATCTTTTTATTTTTTAAAGATGTTGCTTCATCAATGGACCAAAATGAAGCCCCTATTGGAATATTTTTAGATCTTACGAAAGCTGTTGATGTTATTCACTATAACATCTTGCTCTCAAAATTACATTCATATAGAATTCTTGGTATTGCCCTAGAGTGGATAACCTCGTACCTTAAACATCAATCTCGAAGAATAGAAATCCCGTACTGGAACGAAAGAACATTATCTACTTATTTTTCCATTTCTTTACCAATTGAGCATGAGGTCCCGCAAAGTTCGATCTTAGGCATTATTCTCTTTCTGTTGTACGTAAACGATATGCCCTCGTCAAAATGGAAAAACAGTTCGGTTCGCCGTTGGCACGATTATTGTTTCCAAAACAGAAAAATTAAATAGTACGATTTCAGAAGTTTCAAATTGATTTCGTAATAAATAGTTAACGAAGGAAAAACGGTTTCAATTCATTTTTTCTATCTCGTCTTAGGAAGTTTTTCGTAAGAAAAGAAAGTTATGTAATCATGCGTCGAAAAACGGCGAATTTTCGCATTTCAAATCGGCAATCACATGTTCCATTCAAAATGAAAAATATGCAGTTAGCTGATGTTAAGGTAAAAAAATTTCCGGATCTCTCAATTCAGTTAAATTGCAAATGGAATATACATATAACAGAATTAAACACTAAATAAAGTTCATTGGGTTACGTATTCAGAATTCTTTAAAATTTTTCATGCAGCTCGTTGCGTGCATTTTGCAATTGCACATTCCCGCCTTAGATATGACAAAAAATTTTGAGGAAGCTCATCCTATAGTACCCAGATCTTTAGATTGCAGAAAAATATTCGAAATTAAAAAAGAAAATGCTATTCACAAGATTCCTGCAAGCCTGTATTCATTGGGCTTGGAATCTTACCACTGCCTTACCTAATTATTTACTTTATCTGTAGTTTTGGTCAAAACTGTGTTTATGTAAGTGGGCAAATAATTTCACCGCATGGATCATTTCATTAGACGCCGTGTACTGGGAGACTTAGAATATCAAAATTATTTCCAACAAAATCTGTCGTTAGGTATGCCATTTATTCAATTTTTACTGAATCGTTAAGAAAATTAAATGTTTTCGACTCCTTTTCCCCGCTTAAGAGCGAGATCAGTAGGGCCACGCTGGCTGAGCGGGGAATCTGCCAGTGGATAGACACCGGCTGCCTCTGCTGCCCATGCGCACAACCGGGCCCGCGCTTGAGGCGTGCTATCTCTTTCTCACTCGCACTCACTGGGCAGAGAGCCTAGAGGCACGGACTTGTACCGCGATGCACGTCCACGTCTCGGCCAGGCAAATTCACCTCATCACCTGACGTGGGAAAGTAGAGTTGTTTGTGTGATTTTTGTTCGCGTTTTCTTTATGAAACAATTAATGAAGCTAAAGATTTAGAGTTATAGAGAATGCCCCACTGATTATGCGCCAGTGCCATAACTTCTAAACGGTTCACAATATAGAAATGCTGTTTTCGCTCAACAATGTGAAATCATTAGGCAGGTAATATACCGTAGAGATAGAAATGGTATAGGTACGTAGTAATATACCGTGTTAGATATGAAGAGATTACTTAAATCTCCATCAAAGCAGACATGACTATGAATGAACTTTCAGGGTGAGAATTATTTCAAAGATACAAAATTGCTTCTTTTAAAATTATTGATACAGTAGTGACTCTGATAGACTACAGGTTTCAAGATTTTGAAAACTTTCATTTTATTGAATTTCTTGACGAAAAGCAGTTTTTCACTTATAAAGCGTCCTTTCGTTCAGAAAAGATTTTTTTTCCCTAATAAAACAATATTCATTCTCTGCCAGTGAGCAACTTCGAAATGAACTGACAAATGTATACATTGATAATGTAAAATACAAGGCTGCAGATTTGTTGCTGAAGTATTTGTTAGACAAATTCGTGTAGAAAAAGTTATCAAGAGACTGTTCGGTTGATGCAACTGAGCCAACTTTCCCTTTATCTACAGCATTATGTGAAAGGAATATGATTACATTAAAGAGAGTAAAGACATTCCTGAGAAATTCCATGGGAACTATCAAAATCGGTAATTTCAGTACATTGGCTATTGAGAATTGCCTGCTAAATTAACTGTGCAGAAACGATTGCTTTAAAAAGAACATTGATTGAGATTTAGAGGCGCTTCAACCTCTGAGGCAAGTGCGCCCGTCAACGTGGTTTTCTTAGTTTAAAAAATAGATTTAGTAGAGTTGCAGATGCAACTTACCGCTGATTAAAACGATGTACATAACCTAAAAGAGGGCTTGAATCCCGAATAAAATACAAGTAGATAAGGCAAAAGGGAAAGCATAAAATGAACAAAAACGTCAATGCCGAGCACTTTCCGTAGCGAGTTGCCCAGGCCATGCCAGCTAGTGGCTGCCAAATAATTTAGTACAATGCATGAGGACGTGTTCCACAGAAAGAACCGTCTTGCACGCGACACAGATGATAGGAGTTTCACCTCGAAGAGGGAGCCATGAAAAGTGACAGTGTCGATACGAAGACGGGTTAAGACTTCCTCACGTCTAGAATAGCGGAATGTGGAACGCCAGGGATTAACATAATCCCTTGTTTTGCTTCTGGACATAAATGTAACTTCATTTTCTGTGCACGTCT
The DNA here is from genome assembly GCA_011170035.1 of Teleogryllus occipitalis. Classification (NCBI taxonomy): domain Eukaryota; kingdom Metazoa; phylum Arthropoda; class Insecta; order Orthoptera; family Gryllidae; genus Teleogryllus; species Teleogryllus occipitalis. Next base: position 6,470 of record BLKR01003804.1, read on the forward strand.
TCTAGAATTCAGTGGGAAATACAATTATTCAAATTATCGTTTCCACGTTGTCGCGGCAGGGAAGTAATAGAGCCAAAATTTATTGCTTATTTTATCCTTGAAAATATATTTTATTACATGGGAGTTTTTTGTTTTTTTCTCCCTTTCAAAATTCAAAACTTAAGTAGTATATGATTTAGTGTAGGGATCACAGAATTTTGAAAATATTGCACACAATTCACTTTTTCCCCATGGCCGTCATACGCAGTTTTTAACTGCGGCGTAAATAAATAAATAAATCAGCACATCACCACTTACTTTAAAACTGGTATTGTGCCACTGTTTGCCACGCCCTAAAGATGGATCGTTTCTAAAGAGCCTTAACATTCGAAGATGTGACAGAAGTAATATCAATATGAGTCTTCCGCGTCGCCGATTTCGCCGCCTGGTCAGCCAGCTCATTCCCTGCAATTCTCACATGTCCTCAAACCCAATTGATTGCCAGATCATAGTGGCGAGACAGAAGACGATTAATCAGGTTTTGAACTGATTTCGTCAGATAGTTTGAGAGCAGGCAACAGCAGAGAGGAATCAAAACAGAGAAGTACTCGCCACAACGAACAGAGAACTACTCGCCGACTCGATATATTTTAGGGCTTCGAGAATTGCATACATTTCGGCATTAAGTATACTGCACTGAAAATGAAGCCGATATGATTTGGTAATCCTGATTCAATAAAAAGTACATGCCACTGCGTCATTGTAGCATGAACCATCAGAGTAGAAGAATATATGATCCAGATAGGATCATTACCTAAAAATGCATCTGGTAAACAAGTGGTCTAGTAGTTTGTTTGGGAAGATTGGAGGGTCTGAGTTGAATATTAGGGCAAAGTTTCCAAGGGGAAATCGGGTTACTTGGAGTTTCACAGGAGTGGGAAGATCGACATTTAAGTTCCCGCAAAAGATTTCGCATCGAATACCTGGGACTGAGAGAGCGATGTTAGAAAAATACACGAGGACTCATATTTAGGGTGAGTAATTATTTGGCGACAAGGATGGATAGAGAGTTCTGACACCACCATAAGACGCTAATAGAATATCCCGCCTTCTTTTTAAGCATGACTCCAGTCCAAGCTAGAAGGCACTCGATTCAGCTGGCGCGATATGTCCTTTTATATCTAGCGAATTCTCCTCTATACCAGGCGTAGTGGGGTGTGAAAACTGAGAGAGCAGGCGTATGCTCTCCACGATGCTAGTGCTTTTTTCACGAACACTCTTCACTCTAGAGCAATTCACATTTGTATCAAATATTCTATCAAATAACCATGTGCGAATTTTCACTTATACAAAGATATTACTTCTGAGATGCACCATACATCCATGGCTGGTTACTGCATCTTGTGGCTCTCGCCGCGCGTCGCCAATTGCCTATACTGCAGTATTTACTTTGCTGCGTCTGACATTCGATCATCTGTTACGGTGCCGTCCAATCGGGACCTTACACGTCACTAATGTGATGTCATAATGGTGGCGTTCAGCCTTCCGATTGAATGACACCGTAACAACTGATTTACTTCAAACGCAGCTCTGTAAAACCGCAGTATAACACCGAATGAGAGAGAATGTGGGGAGAAGCAGCTGCAGCTTGGGGTGGCGACTAGGCGTCCGAAGGGCAATGGAGACGGAAGTCACGTGCCTGCCCCATGCACACCTGAAGGGCTCTCGGCTGTCGACTTGCAATAGTACAGCAGCCACCCCAACAGAGTGCAATTAGTATTTGCAAACATTTAGCAATTAGTATTTGGCAAACAAGGGATTTATGCTCGCACAGAGCAATAAATCGTTTTACGTAAGCCATAACTCTCACAACCTTCACACAAGAAAAATGCGCTTCTAAATGTGCTTTTTTAACAACGACGTTCATATTGTTTACTTGACGAGGACTAGATGTTATAAAGTCTGGATTACCAGGCCAAACACATGAGTCAGATAATAGAAATTTGGGCCTATGCCAACACAAATCTTTTTTTAGCTAGGATCATTGGTAAAACCCCTTGGGATATTAAGTCTGCAGGATTGTATTCAGATGGAACATACCTCTAATAACAACCTTGCGTCCGCTGTTCACGGCGGCAGGATTTTCGACAATAGCTTTTCAGCTAGGTCGAATTTAGTCGCTGTCTGGAGGAGGATTCTAGCAGCCGGCTGTTCTGATCGGTAGTTTTCCGTGGTTTCTCCGATCAACACCAGGCGAATGCGGGAGCAGTACTCTACCAAACGGGCCACGGACCGCGCGCGATCTTTCCTTCCTCACCCTTACCCTATCCTCTCCCCTTACACACACTTACACTAACATGCATTACACTACCATATATTCCGGGAGACCGGTCGGGAGCTTAGAGCTTGTCCCGGCTGGGGCGATGCCCCGCTGGTGGGAGAGTTCTGGTTAAGGGGAAACCCCACTATCCGACGGTAGGTCGGCGCCGGATCTCGCCATCAGTGGGTGATCACCGCCATCTCCCGAGAAAAAGCATGCACTACACTAACGGGAATAATGACCAAAGCAGTTCACGCGCCCGGAAACATGAAAAATCAATCAATCAACCAACCAATCAATCAGCGTCCGCTGCAGGATCCTTTGTGCGCGATTGCGCACAAAGACATTGCCCTTAATTGGTGGTGTCTTTATCCAGGCCTGCACTACCTCGAATCCTAGCCTACACTACCACAAAACCAGATTATCTGCACTTTTAGAATTAGAAGCCTGCATCAATTCGTATCAATTCGCAAGTACCAATGCTCCACAATGTTCAAGTTTGGGGATAGTCAGAGAAGAATACTCCCCATTCGCGGTTTCAGTAGAGCTCGGGGAGCTACTCTAGATTTGGCATACATAAGTCGAGATTGAACATTACTGTGAGAGTTGATTGATCATATATAAATACAGGCCCCATAAACAAGCTGACTGTTATCGGAAAATCCATGAACTTCAACATATCCGGCAGTTGAACCAAATGTAAGACGTGGAATGTTTATGTCTGAAATAGACGGAATACATGTATAAATTTCCTTCCATTCGTGTTGAATTGTATCAGGCAAAACCGGAAGTCTGACGCAGTAACTCCCCTCGTAACTCCTAGTTACTCCTGTGTTGCAATGCTGCACACAAAAGTCATCCTCATTAACCTCAACAGGTGGACCACACTCTTCAATTTCCCAAATTCGCTGCAACTGCGAAGGAAGGTCGAAAATGGACTTTGTAGAGTTGCATGATCTATTGGATAGCGAACAGACATTACGAGGCAATGGGCCTGCGACAATCCAACCTAAACGGGATTCCATTTGAAATGAGTAAGTTTAATATTGGAGAGAATATTTACCTTCATTCAGCACTTCAAAAAAAAAAACGTCAGCTCGTAACAATAGATGAATGTCCTTAAGTTTATTAAAATTAGCATCTGATAAAAAGATATCAGTGGGAATGCCCCGGTCATCAACCTGCAATGCCTCCGAAAAGGCATTAAAAAGGGCCGGAATCACAGTAAATATGACTTCCTTATGCCAATCATCACAATATGACATTATGACTACAGTCACACTTTCTTTGGATACGAGCACACCCTTCACAGCACACGAGATGATTGTGCGAGTCAAAGTACGAGGCACACCCAGACTATTTGCCGCAGTTTCAGATATGAGGGAGATTTCAGATCTCGAATCCAGTAAGGCATTGGCGTAAAACTCTTTACCCTTAACTGTGTAGTAAGTTGCACTACAGCAGTTGCTAACAAGGTCGACTGAAATGCACCGCGAGTACGGAAAGAACCCCAAAGAGGGCTGCAGGCGTTTACATCATCAATAATCAAGAAATGTGTGAGAAATTGGTTTATTAGGCCTAGGATGTCATTCACTGACACCATTTGTCATGGGGAATATAGATGTTACCTACAGTGAGTGAATGTGTGAGGGATGGGAGATATACCTGCACACACACTGTCTGAAGATCAGACTGAACAGTTACCTCTGCAGAAAGCAGCGAGTCGTGAACCAAAGTAGCAACTCCGTCGTGAGCAGGGAGGCCGTCATCGACATCAACCCTATATGGGGTAAAACCGCGAAAGGATAGGGAACGTGATGGAACAAGATGAGTTTCCCATAGACAAAAATTGAAGGCGTATAACGGGACAACAAGAGTTTTAATTCGTCCTGTCGGAGAGAAATTCGATTAAAATTCCAGGATAGGAGAGCCGAAGTGAAGAGTTTAAGAGGCCGTTAAGACGACTTTTTCTTTTCCATTTTCCGTTTCCGCCTCTATTGCCCAAAGGGACGAGTGTCTACCCCGGCTGAAATTTCCTCCGAGGCAGTCTCCTGAGCACTGTTCAACAGGCTAAAAGAATCGCTCAGAGTGAGTCTCAAGAGTAGGTAGGTGATCGGAGTTTGGAGGATCGGTCATTTTTAAGCGTGTGCGGGCCAGAGGGCCGAGTGACATCAGCCTTCATGCGAGGCTGAGAATGGGGCTTCGACTAGATTCTTGGAGCTTCGAATTAATCTGAGTAGCCTTCTTGGGCAGTGTTTTGTATTTGAAGGGAATTATTGTTTTCCCCGCTTGCAGATGCGATGTCACTTCAGGGAAGTCCACAGGCGACACCTGGCAACTGAAATGAGCAACTGGGTGAGTAGCATGTGGAGTCTGGCAACTCGCTGTTGCTTTCACCGTCTTGGCCAGAGTACTAGTAGAGAAAGAACGTCTGGGATCTACAGGATTTTCGCCAGGAATTTCGGCGTTTCGCCTCAGGAAAGGACACTTTCTCCATCACTCGCATCTTTTGAATCTCCCTCTCCCTCAGATAGGTAGGACACCTGTTGGAATTGGCCGCATGGTCACCTTCATAGTTAATACAGCGAAGTGAAGATGTACAGGGATTTGCCGTACTTTGCGCAAACAGGGCTATCGGCCATACACCGTTGTTGAGTATGGCCAAGCCTCTGACACTTAGAGGAGCGCAGGGAGTTTGGCACATACTGCCGCACATGGAGATTATAAAAACCACAACTAATCCTTTCTGTGAGAGAAAGGGGATTGAACGTCAAGATGAAGGTACGAGTGGGGATCTCTCTCCTGATCTTCTTGCTCTTGATCCTAAACACCTCAGTTGCGCCCTAACTCTTAAAGAAACGGAGAGTTCCTCCTCACTTTCAGACTCAATGTCATCGTGATTCACCAGTCCCTTACATATGTTAAGGGTAGGAAGATTGGTCACTTCCACTTGGAGGCCGGCAATCTGCTTAGTCTTTGAGATCTTTTCAAATTGCTCGTCGTTGCGCGTTTCGAAGAGAATTGTACCATTTCTTTAGCGTAGCTTTGCTTGAAGCTTTCCAAACGAGTCCTCTATGGCTTGCGCGAGACGGGCTGCACTGACACTTTTAAAAGCTTTTCTTTCTTCCGTGCACGCCATCAAAATGTAACGTGGCTTTTTTAATCTATCTTCTTCTGTAAGGAAGAAGCTACTCAAATCGACAGTACGCTCGCAGCATCGCCTCTTCCTTCCGGAAGAGGGCAAGGGGTTTGTTTTATGCTCCATAGAATTGAAGCGGATTCGTCTCCATGTTCCCCACCCACCATTGAGTCCAACAAGGGGACACCCCACTAGGATGCCAGAATTGACACGGATATGTAGTGGGGGGGCTGTCATAGCGCTGCCCCGCCGTTATATCCTCGCTCACCCTGGATTTCAGAACAAGACCTAGTCCGAGCAGATTTATCGGGAGACCTAGTCCGACTGCCCGTCTAGAAGAGTCCGAGGTAAAAAAAATTGTATTGGAACCTACAATGTGTAGAGACCTCCTCTCAGTCTATCCATAAGAAACCAGCGTTAAGGCGACAGTCGAGAACGCATGCACAGACCCCTCAACTCCCAGGTCACCCATGCCCTTCGACACAGGTCGCCATGCACGGCAAACACATGGGTAGGTGTTCAGCATACAGAGAAGGCCAATGGGGAAGAAACAAAGAGTGAAAAAGAATATAAGTGACATGAAATGAGAAGAAAGAAGATGAAAAGTGGAGAAAGGAACACATCAGAGACTTGTCTACGTCCCTCCGTCAGAACGCGATCCAACCCACCTCGACAAGCTTAAAAAACAAATTATCGATTTTGCTGAACGAAAAAAACGATGAATGGAGCTAATTTATAAAAAAGAGTAAGAACATTTTCAGAATACCCAACTGCATGACTTTAGCTTCGCCGCTGAGCACCATTAGTTTTCTATTTTTCCGTCCGTTCGTCTGTGAACAATGTGTAAATTATTCGCACGATTTTTTCCAAAATGAATATTCTCAGCTCGTTCTGGCTTCGATTGAAGCGCTGCGATTTTGAAAACCATTGTTTAAAATTTTCGTACTTTACATGAAGCTCGTGGAACATTTTCAAAATTTTCTCAAAAATGGTTCCAATATTTATCTTAATTTTTTTTTAGAATAGAGTGAAATACACTTATAAATGTGGCATTGGTACGATTTTCACTGTTAACTCTGAATTTTTGAAAATTGCAAAAATGTAAATATGTTCGGCGTCTTCATACAAAACTAAAGGTAGAAAAGGTAGATTTCTCCTTGAAATGATTTTTTTCTCCATAGTTAGTTCTTTCATTAAGCTCACGTAAATTTATTTGAAAATTGTATCACTTTTCGCCCAATATTGCGTAAAATATGAGCAATATTAAAAATGTCAGAAAAAAGAATTTCTCAAAAACGGGTCCAAATTTGTGCTTTAAACTTACGGTAGAGATAGTGCTAAATGTACTGCTTAAGACGACATAAACGTTATTTTGCTGTTTTTCAAAAATTACAAAAATGTAATTTTTACTAGTCTCTCACTTCACTTGATGCGTCGTCGATATGTTTACATTATTGCATTTATGGGTTAATGTGCTTTGAATGAATTCTTACAAAGTTTCTCGAAAACTCAAAGCACTTCTGTGAAAATGCGTACAAATTTCCGCATATTCAGAAACGCTTAAACGCCATTTTTTCATAAACTTCTCCTATTTATTTCTTTAAACGTTTTTTACGGATAGTGCTAAATGCATTGCTTGGGACGACAAAAGTCATTTTGCTGTATTCGTTGTTGTTGTTAATCGCAATTTTTTTTAAATATCTCTCACGCCGTTAGTATATACATTTCCAGCGTTTTGTGAACATTGTTGCATTTGTGAGTGGAAGTGCTTCAAATGACTTCCAAGGAAGTATCTCGAAAATTCAACATTTCTCTGTGTAAAAGAGCTTTTTCGCATTTAGTATCGTTTCAATGACATTTTCTTTACACCGTCTGAAAATTTTTTAACGAAAATTTCCATATAGGAGAGATTGTACTCTCTTTTAATATTCTTTAAGTAATATTTCGGTTCTACTATTCTACTATTAGAAAAATTAAGAAATTTTTACAAAAATGTAGTGGGTGGCGATAGATGGTAGCTGGCAAGCTGGAACAACACCGGAAAGCTTGCTTAGACCAAAGAAATTGCAAAACTAACTAGTACGAGTACGTCTGTGTACTGTTGCATCACTAGTTTGTTCGAATGTTGCTAATCTCGTGCTTTTTAGTTATTATTTTTTTTATTTTCTCAATGTTTACATTGGTTATTTTGCATACATTCGCGTCTTCCTACAACAACAAATATCAAGGTAAACTTTATTCTTCATGAAATGTGTTCATCAAAAAATCTAAAAACAGTGTCATGTACAATTTTTCAAAAACATGAGTATTCATTTGCAAAATTTTGTTAACAGACTATTTATTGTCTTTAAACCATTTTTTCTTAAAAACGGAACACAATTTTTTGATTAAATTTGGACCTTAGCGTAAAGGACTCTTAAGAGAATGGTGCATGTCTCATGTTCATTGAAATGCCTGATTTTTCGAAAATTTGAAAAACATTTCGGCGTCTTCCTATAATCACAATTGTGAAGATACATTTTTTCTTAATGAAATGTGTTCATCAAAATCAGATCTTAAAATGCGGTCATGTTGAATTTTTCGAAAATATGAGTATTTTTGAGTAATTTGGCAACAAACATAGACTCCCGCTCCGAATTGACTGCGCTTCGTGAACGTAAAATGATGTGATGCCAGACGGTTGTTAGTTAATATAATCTAATAATTTTATTTACAGGTAAAATACGCATCGACCATCGTTAGTACATTTACGTAGAACGTGAATAAACTGAATTCAATGACATAAAGCGGTTTTCGTTTAAACATTTGAATTTTAAAAAAATATATGTATTTTTCACGCTTTGTTTGTTTATTTTTTAAATGGTAGTTGAAATGTAAGATAGAAATTGTAATATTATAATATTACATTTCGTAGAAAATCTAGAGATAACTTGAACAAAATTAGTAATCTCTCTTTAAATCCATTGTTGTATGTGGAGATTTCAATATTGATTTTCTGAGTGAATCCCACGAAAAGAGCAGTTTCTCAATTTAATTCATTCTTTTAATTTAGATATTACAGTGAACGTACCTACACGGAATACTCTGGGATAAACAGCAATAGATCAAATTATAATTAACAAACCACAACTAGATATGAAATAATAACGAATAATCTAGGTTACAGTGACCACGATGCACAAATTCTTACACTACTAATAACATGAATATCGACACAATAAATAAACACGCATGTGCAGAGCATTTACTACAGTTAACATAAAGTTATTTACGGACTACTTGCTGAAAGAATCATGGGAGGCAGTTTATAACGCTATTGACACAAATGAAAAATATAATTTATTTTTCTCAAAGCTTTCATTTCTCTTTAACGCATGCTTTCCTATTAAAAAGAGAAAATTAAACATTTCACGGAAAAGTAATACTTGGATCACAAAAGGAATTAGAACATCGTGTAAAAATAAACGTACTCTCTACTTTATTTCTAAACGTCATGACGTATCTCAAGATTTCCTTATCTACTTTAAAAAATACAAAACATTGTTACGAAAAGTCATAAGGCAGGCTAAAATCATGAAAACGATCAGGATATTTTGAACTCAAATAATAAAACAAAAGCAATGTGGAATATAATAAACAATACTACCAAATCAACTAGAAAACCCGTAGAGAATGTTGTTTTAAAATATAACGACAGCAATGTGAACGATCCGGCAACAGTGGCTAATCTCTTTAACCAATACTTTTCGAGAATTGCTGCCGATCTCACTAAGGGTCTTCAGCCACAAAATTCAAAAAAACAGACAGTTCACCCTAAAATTTTAGACACAATGTTCAGTTTCCGAAACTTCTTCCTATGAAATTCTCAAACACCGGTAAACTAAAATAAATATTCGTCCGGTTTAGATGAATTCCCGGATTCTTTGTTAAAGACTTGTGCGTATGCCATTATACACCCGTTAACTCACATATTTAATGCATCTTTATGCACTGGAACGTTTCCAGATATTTTCAAAACAGCTAAAATTAAGCCGCTTTTCAAAAAAGGCAACAAAAATGAAATTCAAAATTATCGGCCCATTTCTCTTCTATCAGTTTTTTCAAAAATATTAGAGAGACTTTTTTACGTACGAATGGAAACCTTTCTCATTAAACACGACGCGCTTTCAGATTGCCAACATGGATTTAGAAAATCAAAATCAACGGAAACAGCTATATTTTCTTTTCTTAAAGATGTCGCCTCATCATTGGATCAAAACAAGGCACCTATTGGATTATTTTTAGATCTCTCAAAAGCTTTTGACGTCATTGATCATGACATTTTACTTTCCAAATTACCTTCATATGGAGTCCGTGGTATTGCTCTAGATTGGTTATGTTCGTACCTTAAACAACGATCTCAGAGAGTTGAAATACCTTTCTGGAATGATGGAACATTACGTACGCACCTTTCCGACTCTTTGCCCATTGCATGTGGAGTTCCTCAAGGATCGATTTTAGGCCCTATTCTGTTCCTACTTTACGTAAACGATATGCCCTCGACGATTCGAAACGGAAGAACGGTTCTCTTTGCGGATGATACGAACATCCTTTGCAATAAAGAAACCGTAAATAGTACAATATCAGATGTTTCAAATTGGTTCCGAAATAACAAATTAATAGTAAACGAAAAGAAAACGGTTTTAATGCAGTTTTCCATATCAAATAAACAATTCTGTGCTCCATTGAAAATGAACAGTGTACCATTGACTGATGTTAAGGCAACAAAATTTTTAGGTCTCTCAATTCAGTCAAACCTTAAATGGAACGTCCATTTAAATGAATTGAACACAAAATTAAGTTCATTATGCTACGCGTTCAGAATTCTTGCAAATTCAGTCAGCCTTCATACTGCTCGTTGTGTATACTTCGCGAATGTTCATTCCCGCCTGAGATATGGCATAATATTCTGGGGAAATACATCTTATAGCTCCCAGACTTTTAGATTACAAAAACGAATTGTACGAATAATAACCAAATCCCACCCACGTGATTCATGTAAGCCTCTCTTCATTAATCTAGGAATTCTACCATTACCGTGTCTTTTATTTACGAATCAGTGGTTTTTGTAAAAAATGACTTGCTTAAGGGCGGGAATATATTTTCAGAAAATGCCGAAGTCTATTACTATAACACTCGACGTAGAAATCATATTCATCAGGTGACAGTATCAACAGCTCATTACAAAAATTCACATACAATACATGTACATTATTTTACAACACTTTGCCAGATGACATTAAACGATTAAATTCAATAGAAAAGTTTAAATCCCAAGTGAAATCGTTTCTGCTGCATAACTGTTTCTATACAATTAGAGACTATACTGAGCATCACAAGAAAAGTAACATTAATTTTAACAATGATACATAATGCATTATTTACCATTTGGACTGTATAAATAAGTATAAACAACCTGTAACAACTATTGTAACACAGCTTCCGGGTCAATGACCCCCATCTCGATCAGGTTTTTCGTCCAGTTTCCCTGATCCATTGAGCAAATGCTGAGATGGCCCCTTGTTTTGCTTCTGGACATAAATGTAACTTCATTTTCTGTGCACGTCTTCTAGAATTCAGTGGGAAATACAATTATTCAAATAAATTATCGTTTCCATGTTGTCGCGGCAGGAAGTAATAAGAGCCAAAATTTATTGCTTATTTATCTTTGAAAATAGATTTTATTACATGGGAGTTTTTTTGTTTTTTTTTCTCCCTTTCAAAATTCAAAATTTATTGCTTATTTACCCTTGAAAATAGATTTTTTTACATGGGAGTTTTTTTTGTTTTTTTTCTCCCTTTCAAAATTCAAAATTTTTTGCTTGTTTATCCTTGAAAATAGATTTTATTACATGGGAGTTTTTTGTTTTGTTTTTCTCCCTTTCAAAAATTGAAAATTTAAGTAGTATATGACTTAGTGTAGGGATCACAGAATTTTGAAAATGTGCACACAATTCACTTTTCCCCATAGCACGTCATACGCAGTTTTTAACTGTTTTTTTGACGTAAAATAAATAAAAAATAAATAAATAGTGTTTTGGTCAGTGAAGAATTCTTAGTTCTCCATCCTTTCGGAACTTTATTGATCCCTAGTCAGAACTATGGGTCACATATTTACACTGTTACTTCATCCTAGTTGGATTTATTACATACAAAGTGAATAACACATAAATAATGATAAACTAAGATATTGAACATAAAACAATCAAATTATTTATTAATTATAATTGAAATCCAATAGAATAGGGTCCATCTCATGACGCAGACCGAAGTCGCTCGCCTTTCACCAAGGAGGTCCGGGTTTGATTCCGTCGAATCCCATGTGAAATTTGTTCCAACAAAACTAATTTGGCTGCTTCACAAGGGCTAGTTCAACACCTGTGAAGTGTCCTAAACCCCACCCCTATCCTTATTCCTTCCCAATTGTGGCCGCTGGGTAGTGACGCAGGAGCGCGTGGTGGGAGGCGGAGATGCTACCTGGCGGTCCTCTCGACAACTGACTGCGACGAGACGTGACGGACATAATATTAACGGAGGATTACTCTAAAAGCGCTGTAATTAATGAAGGATTACTCCGAAAAGCGCAAAGCGCTCAACGCCCCCCAAGGGGCTTGGAGACGCGTTGCGTCAATTGCAGACGCAACACATTAAAATTTTAAAAAATATGCATATTGTGTCTGTTAAAACCCACCTTGCTAAGGTTCAATATTTAAGAGAATACAATACAAATCATCCAAAACATCATCTATTGTATTCATGAGCTATTAATAAGTAAAGATACACTAAAGTAGCATTTAATAATGGCAAATATCATCTTCTATATTATTTCAGTAGTATACATATCTTTAGCGACTCTCACATGCAACCAACCAACTTAAAAATGAGGTCTCTAAAGAAAGAGAATTTCACGGAGACGTGACGAATTGTACTTTGACTTTAAAAATATGAATAATTTGTTTAAAACAACGCATCTAAATCTTCATGTCAAATGCAACCAACATTTTTGGATGTATATAGTTAAATAACTCCTAAACGAAGCGTTTTAGGGCCTTAAATACTAAAATTTTGAGGTCAAAAGCCTAACAAAGAAAGTTCCTCTCACCGTGTTCTATAGGATGAGATCTTTTTGAACATTCTACTACATTTTTGCTGGTTCGACGCTTCTCGATTCTACCCCACCTGTTCAAAACCTGTGGAATCTGCAACTGTATGTGAAATTAAACTATTTACTTGATATTCTACGCGCCTGAACTACAAGGGTGTACCTCTCTGCTCAGTAATAAATAAGAATAGTTTATATTGACAAGAGTGTATTGGATTTTTATCAATTACAAAGAAACATATAGAATAAGTGACGGAGGATAACAGGGTCTTGAAGAAGAATATATATTATAGGGTTAATATGGAAATGGAAAAATAGGGGAAGAGGGTGGTGGGGTTTAATATGCGAGAGTTCTTGCACGGGTATGCTAGTGTGGTATTGATAATGAAAGGGGTGAATTCATTCAAACCCCCAAGTGATGTGTATTCTCTCGTTTCATCAAAAAATGGCTCTAACAAAATCGCCAAGCTGTACAACACTTCTTTTCTAAAAACATTTTCTAATAAAAAAATCGTCTTTGCCGATTTAAATCTGAATAAATGATTTTAAGAGCTGAAGGCAAGGACATACTTATTACACAACATCCATATTGAAACGAGTCATATCTCCAAGATATTTATGAGAAATAAATAAAAATGTAATTGCGAATTACGACGTTGAGTTCGTATAATTAAGAGTAAATAAGAAAAGAAAGGTAACGTGAGGGTATCCGTCACAAAGAGTAAAAACATAAGTATTTCCATTAATTATTTAAAATATATTTCTATATTAAATTGAATAAATAAATATTTAATGATAGGCATTATTGGAACTGACAAAACAACTTCGTATTGTGCAATGGAAAAAGGACAGAACAGCATCGAAGATGCTTGTAAACAATGTAAACAATCTAATGGAAAAAGATTAACTAAGTGTAATTATTTAACGGGGTTGTGTAAAAGGAAATTAGAATAAAAAATTATACAGGTCGTATAGAAGTCGCGCTAGATAGTATTCGAGATGACGAAATCCAAAAACTATAAGTGTGGTGGCTGATAGCGTAACTAGCCCTTCTGGGGCCCTAGTTCAAAAACTAAATTGCCCCCCCCCCAAAAAATTCCCCCCCCCCCCCCCCCAAAAGAAGTACTTTCAAGTCAAGGATTTCGTCACTTTACACTCTATGGACAATATGCTATGGTCCGCTAGTCTCTCCTGCCCCAACGAAATTCGCAGATAATCTTTGAAAATTTTCAATTTTGGAAAATATTGCTCTGCAGTCGCAACCGTCACGAGAATCGTTTGAAACAGCCAAATTACTGGGCAGATGTCTGGGAAGCTAGCAGAAAGAGTGGACCAAGTTAATCATCTCTCTGATTGAATGAATCTTCGGAATTCATTTCTCAGACAACTATGCAAGGGTAATAGCTGTGTGAACCGTTAATCTGTTACATCGTCACACTATTTTTCGCTGTTTTTTCGCATTCATTCTCAAGTTCTTCGTCAGAAAGCTGCAACAAAGTTTCTAGCTGAATGATCACAAACTATTGATTATTTGATTCAAGCCAATAAGTCAATGGCTCAGCTGACTTAACAATATCTAAACAAGAAAAGTAAACATAACTCTGAATCGTTTTTTGTCGTCAGATAAACGTTAATGTTAGCATAGTTCATGACGTTCCATTCTTCAGTTTATTAATTTTTTACGTGTCTTGCAAAACTCGACCTTTACGCCCCAAGATGTAGTTTTGATCGATTGATTGATTTTTTCATGTTTCCGGGCGCGTCAACTGCTCTGGTCATTAGTCCCGTTAGTGGAGTGCATGTTTTTTCTCGGGAGATAGCGGTGATCTTCCCCCGGTGGATGGCGAGATCCGGCGCCAGCCTACCGCCGGCTAGTGGGAATTCCTCCTAACCAGGACTCTCCCGCCAGCGGGGCACCGCCCCAGCCGGAACAAGCTCTTAATTTCCGACCTGTCTCCCGGAATATGTGGTAGTGTAGTGCATGTTAGTGTAAGTGTGTGTGTAGGGGGAGAGAATAGGACAAGGAATGGGAAGGACAGATCGACAGATCGCTCGCGGTCCGTGGCCCGTTTGATAGGGTACTGCTCCGGCATTTGCCTGGTGTTGATCGAAGAAACCACGGAAAACTACCGATCAGAGCAGCCGGGGGTCGAATTCTCCTCCAGACAGCGACTGAATCCGGCCTAGCTGAAAAGCTAGTGTCGAAAATCCTGCCGCCGTCAGGATTAGAACCTAGGACCTCCCGGTCAGAGGCGCTGCAGTGACATCAGTTGATGCACTGACCTACCGCTCCCGGTCCAAGATTAGTCCATTGCATCGGATTTGTCTTTGCCAAAATCACCTCCATAATCTTTTAGTAACGAGCTGCTTCAATCAAATCCCGAGCTTGGCAAAGATCAAAATCAGATTTTGCACATTTATATGATAAGAAAGCAACCACTCACACCAGTTTGTTCCAGATTATTAAAAATTATTACCAGCCGTGATCTCGCATCAGCGGTAATTTTCAGGCTCACCAAGATTACCACACAAGACAACCACTATTATTATTCTGACCCTGAGATATGTGAGTATTGTGTATTATGATAAAATTTAAAATTAAATAAAGATATAAATAAGGAGGAAAATACCATTTATATTCATGTATAGTAATAAAAGTAAGAGAGAAGAGTGGATCTATTTCAATATTGAGAGGATATGTCTTGATTCGTTTGTGGACAAGCAATCTGTTAATAAAGATTTGAACAACTTTTCTAAAACATTTAAGGGGCCATGTGCTGTAATTTTAAAAAAAGTTTGAAATAACTTTGTTAATCCTTGTGTGAGAGAGAAAAGAATCAGAGATTACAGCTATCTGTTGGTTGCAGACGGAGAGTGACTTTCACTTGTTCTATGGTGGCATCCCATACTCTGTTCCCGACCGCTTTACCGAAAACGCGTGTGGTTGTGTAGAAGAGAAGACCTAATGGTCTGGACTTCGCCATTAATAAAGACAATTTATTATTATGATCATTATCATCATCATCATCATCATTATCAACCTAACAATCCTGCGATGAGGAAAACAGTAGCTATGGCCCAATAGTACGAGGCTCGTAAAAATGGAGACCAGTGGCTGATGGTGCCCCAACAGACGAGACTGCACTTCCATCGAATGACGGAAATGTAATTTCCAAAATTCAAAAAAAGAATATATAATAAAATATAAGCGATTCAAATTAATTGAAACTAAGTAAAATAAAAGACTATATTGAAACATTACTTTCGTAATTGTATGCGTAGTGTCCGTGTCAGCTATTTACACCTGCCGCTCAAGTGGTTCTGGCTTGATTTCCACTGGACACTTAAATTCTACTCCAGAACATTTCAATGATCACTATAGCTTCTACACGTTTCACACAAATAAAATTATTTTATTTTGAAAATTCCACTACCCTGGTATATTTTGTAATAGAGATCCTACCACACACGCTCGTATTCCCTCCAGCGCAGCGCTCTCCTACTGTGATGGACTGTAACTAGCGAGCAGGTGGAAATACGCAATCCGTGAGAGGCAGACAGGGACTTCCAGAACGGCCAACTTTACAAAAAGAATTCATGAAGTGTACGTTTTGAATCAATAAATCTAATAACAAATAAAAACGAATTCTCTAAACAAAAATGCATTAAATGCCGTCAATAATTGACTGAACTTGTGGACTTTCAATAAAAAGCGAAAATCATAAAATTACGTTGTAGATAGTCAGACGAAGACAGAATATTGGTATTCTCTTGCGCATTTGGTATTCTCTTGGACGCTCTTTAGTTTCATTGATTACATATACATCGATATTGCTGCAATATCTTGAATATTGAATTCCATTGAAAGGAAAATGTATATTCCTAAGTATTATAAGATATTTTAGTTTCTGTATACATACGTATACACGTAATATAGAGAAAGTTATGTAGTGCTGCGGAAAATCGATTTCGAGATGGCAACGGAAATACACGATTTGGGTACCGAAGAAGTGATTTTTTTTTTCAAAAACCCGTCCGTCCGTCTATCTGCCCGTCTGTCTGTCTGACAGTCTGCTTGTCTATCCGTCTGTCTGTCCGTCTGTGAACACGCCTGCCTGTAGCGCCTAAACCATACGCAGGATTTTTTCCAAAATGGATATTCCTCGGTCGATTTGGCTCGACTCGAGGCGCAGCGATTTTTAAAAACTTTCTTTAAAATTTGGGGATACTTAGCATATAGCCCCTCGAACATTTCCAAAATTTTCTCAAACACGGCTCCAATTTTTTCTTTCAGGTTGTTGTAAAATTTCACTTATAAAGATGGTATATGTCCTATCTTCACGGTTAACTTTAAATTTGCGAAAATTGCAAAATTTTTAAATTTTTCGGCGCTTTCCTACAAGAACAAAATTGAAAATAGAGATTTTTCCTTCAAATGAAATTGGTTGTTCATAATTAGTACCGTCATTAAAGTCATGTACATTTTTTGATTTTTTTGTAGTTTTCGCGCATTATTGCGTGCAATGCGTGCAATTTTAATAAATATCAATAATAATATTTTCTCAAACGGCTCCAAATTTTTTCCTTAAATTTTTGGTAGCGTTAGTGCCAAACAAACCCTTTACTATAACATAAACGCCATATTGCTCTATTCTTTTGTTTCAAAAATGCAATTTTTTGACTTGTCTCTCACGTCGTTAATATTTACATTAGCGGTAATTTGTTGACAATACGGTATTTGTAAGTCCATGCGCTTTAAATAATGTCATATAAATTTCTCGAAACTCTACGGTTTTCTATAAAAATGAGCTCAAAATTCTGTATTTTCAGAAACGCTCAAACGCGTTTTTCTAAAAAAAATGGCTTCAATTTTTTTTCAATTTTTTTCCCAACGGGTAGAGATAATTGCACCGTTACAAATTAATTAATGTTCATTTTGCTGTATTCTTTTGTTTTTCCAAAAATTATACAAATGTATTTTTTTCGAAATATCTCTCACGCCGTTAATATGCACATTATAAACGATTTGTACGCACTATTGCATTTGCAAGTACCTCGAGTGACTTCAAATGAAGTTTTTCGAAAACTCAAACATTTTCTTTGAAAAAGGGCTTCAAATTTCGCATTTACAGTAACGCTTAAACGCCATTTTCTTAAAAAAAGGCTCCACATTTTTCAGTGAAAATTCCCATTTACGACGAGGTATTACTCTTCTTTAAAATTCTTAAAGTAATACTTCGATTCTATTATTAGGAAACCGAAAAATTGATAAAATATAAAAAAATGTTCTTTGGGCGGTGATATATGGCAATTCTCGTGAGGATGGGGCAACACCATAAAGCCAGTCCACACCATAGAAATAAAAAAGCTTTATTTCGAGGAATTCTGTGCCATTCTGTAGCACCTCTAGCTTGATTATCCGGGGTTTGTGCAAGCGTGAAACCTAAGCACAGGCCGCCAAGAATGGGGGCTGAATTAATAATGTGGCGACTGACAGTGGCGGCTCGTGCTTAGGTTGTACGATTGCACAACCTCCCAGATAATCGAAAAATAAACCTTAAGATAGCCCTTAAACCTTAGCGTAAAGGACGTTTAAGAGAATGGTATAGGTCTCATGTTCGTTGAAATGCCTGATTTCGAAATTTTTAAAAATTACAACTTTTTCAGCGTCTTCCTACAACTACAGTTGTGAAGATACAATTTTTCTTAATGAAATGTGTTCATTAAAAACAGATCTTCAAATAAGATCATGTTGAAGTTTTGGAAAATATGAGTATTTTTTGAGTAATTTGGGATCAAACGTAGTCACCCGTTACGAATATCCTGCGCTTCGTGAACGTAATTTGAGAAGTAATTTCATGCAGTTGGATGCGATGTAAGTGAGAACTTGTATATTTTTTCATATTTCTTTGTTAGTTTCTTACATTCGAGCTTTTGTCATACGTTTACCAATTAATCTTTTAGAAATTCTTTAAAATCTATTTGAAATATATGAAATAAAAATTGCTAGTCTTCAGGGTATATCAGATTGAAATGCAACTCGGCACCTTGTGACATGATTTAGGTGTATGAAATTGTGAAATTTGTGTTGATATTTCCTTGAAAATATTTAATTTTCGCACCGAACGTTCTACGATTTGTAATGAGTGTTACAAAAAGTCATGACTGAGATATGTTAATTCGGAGAGAAATTGTGTTATAAATAGTATTTCACAACCATTACTAAAGGCGAGAATATATGTTCTGTTTTAGCACGACTAGTTTTTATTTATGTATTGTGTGCTTTTTAATTTCATCTTTTTGTATTTCTATGTACTCACTCTTAAAGTAAATTCAGAAGTTTTGTCAATTTGGATTAAAGAGTGTATTATATGCAATTTTTTAGAATAATAATGCTGAATTCTTGGCTAAATCGGTACTACACTGTTTCTTTAATTTTTCTATTCGACAGACGAAACCTCTGACATTGGTCATAGTTTATGCCTACTTTAGACTATAATTATTAAATGACAACAGGCAAACGCTTGGAGAACACATGTCAAGCATGTGCTTGTGTCATTCGTGCTTGAGTCATCGGGAGCAGGAAATTTTCTTGAGTAATTAAAACGCCAAGGGTGAGGTGTCTGTGTGTACTGTTGCTGTAATTTGAGTCAGCTTAAATACGTACTTATCTCTCAGGACATTAAACTGAATGCATCTGATAAAGGGTCGGGACAATATGCCTTGCAGAGACCGTGTAGCCTGATAACAACTGTGCCTTCCATAACGAGAAGTAACGCTAGGTTCTGGTTGAAAGGTGCAACATTGAAAAATATTGATATTCTACAATGAGTATTCCAGATGTCAGCAAATTTAACGACGACGAAATGGTGGAATTTCTGAACTCCTTCGACACCATTCTGACGGATTGTGACGGTGAGAGATCTGACTTGTTCTACTATCTATGCATTCTTGTGCCTGACAAAACACAAAATTTTGCCCGACCCCTTCGACAAATTCGTGTAACGAGATAAATAGGGGTCAAAAATCAAAATGAAGTAGGAAATTAACTCTTATTATTTATGATAAAGTTATGAAAGTGTATGTCTTTTAAAATATCTAAAAGCGCGTCAAACGATTTCGTACATCAATCCTCAAAATTCGATAGTGAAAGGAATAATAAAAACAAGACAATTTTCAAATGTTGAGGAAAATGAACTAATTAAAACATTTTCAAGAGGATGCATAATTCGATATTGTATTATTGATATTACTTCATTGTGTTAGTATGAATGGCAATAGGGAATATGATTGAAAAATATAAATTTAATTATTTTATGTATGATCCCCGAAAATCTTTATCTTGATCATCTTACTGCAACTAAACAACAGGTTTTGTCAGGACCGGAAGTGCTGATTTTGGCCTGGGATAAAAGCGGCCGTACCACAGTGGAAGAAAATACGTAAGTCGTACTGAGGACAAATGAAAATGAAAATAGTATCCAAGGAATTGCTCGCTGAATGTTTTCCAGTAAACGATCTTCATGTCAAAATTATCTTCACTGTCAGTTAGCCCAAATCACTTAAACATTGCACTGTTTCCTACTTCAAGATAAATAAATCTATTTATTTGCAAAAAAAAACATTCTTTAAAATAATCATACCCTTTTCAAGTAATTTAGTATTACATTGGCCTTGTATGAATACGGGATCGGTGTTGTACCATTGAAGTTCTCGTGCTCGGACGGTTAATACATGATTACCAAAACAAAATGCACATTAAAAACTCAATTCTGCATGAAAGACTTTTTTCACACGATAATGTATGCCATATCCAGTCAATAACTGTATAGAAAAAGAGTTAATGTCTGTTGTTGAATTTTTTAGGCTCTTTCTTCGTGATTTGTTCGTTAAATTTAGTAAACGAAAATATCTTTATGTATTATTTGAACATATTTCTTCGCCACTATTTAATTCAGTGCTACATTCCCCTCCTTTTAGAAGGTTTTTTGTCCATTACGCCAGAGCATATGATTTTTTGAGAAAGCATTTACTCTACGCTACTGTCAAATGATCAAACTTTACGTGCATTTGCTGAGAGCGATAAGATCTTGAATCAAATTAGTAGAATAAGTTAATACGAACATTTAACGAAATAATAAGCAGGGGCCTATGCAAAGGACACGTTACAAAACCAAAAAATTTCAAATAATTTGCTGTAATATTCCATGATTCCCCCAAGAATAAGGCACAAGTCAAAGAATAAATAGAAAATGCATAACATTAACATGAACTGTAAAAACAGATGAAGGCGATGTCGCGTAGCGATAGTTTTTGAGAAGTAAACGGAAAACGCGACAAATTCACAATTGGGACAAGATAGGGCAGTAGCGTTCGTGTGGCGAAGTCGTTTGCAAGTTATTTGAAGGAAATCGCATCACGCGTTCGAAAGATATGAACATTTTTGTATAGTATAAATTCCAGCTTGTAAACAGACATGATAGCCATTGTTGTGCTTTAAGGTTCAGTAAATCAAAAGGTGTTTGTGGCGAAAATTAAGAGAACGCGTGAAGCAATACAAACAAAACTTTAAGAACCAATAGAATAAATCATTTAGAAAATTATGGTAACAGTCGCAACGTTGGGAAACTTCGAGGGGCTACGCCAGAACAGAAAATGTGAATTAAATTAAATGATGTAATATTTTGTAGGAGAAGCGACAGCGATCGTGTGATGTTAAAAGAAAAAAAGAGCTGACGATCCGGACACAACAATGACGAAGGGGAGCGCGGTCGAAGTAGCTTGAATACGGACGCATGTTGAAACGCTCCGCAAAAATTTTTATTTTTAATAGAAAATTGCGTTCAGTTTGTGAATAGAGTGAAATATATCGTGTTTAGTAACTGTCGAGTTAACGGAAAGATAAAACGTGGAAGAGATATTTATATATTTCACGAAAACAGTGTTCGCGGAACACTGTCGCCATATTGTCGGTCGCAGTTAACAAAAACTAGTATAATAATTAGTGAGTAGTTTTAATCAGGGATATTCTTCATTTAAAGTAAATTTGTCGTTAACAAACGTGTGTGGAAATGGATGGATGCTGTGGGGAGATGAATTAATGGATGCTGCGTGTATACTACGGAGGTGACATGGAACAATGGCGTTACGCGGATGGCCGATTTCTACGAAAGGAAAGTGCAATAACTTTGCGTAATTTAATAGTTCAGATAAATGGGAAGAAAGAACAGACTAGGTTTTAATGTACAAGACCAAGTTTTTGTGGAAATAACAATAGGCTATATTCAGACAGAATAGGGGATGCGCATTCAAGTGTGAATGATTTGTTTTGTTTTTTGTCGATTGTGTAAATAGTAAGTGTGAATGTGATTTTTATGTATTTCAGGTATTGTGTTTTGTTGTTTATTGTGTTGCATTTGTGTATGTTTTTGTTGTTATGTCTCCAGCGGAGTGTGGGGAGAGTGAAAACCAGAAAAGAATAAATAATGCCGGACGTACTTGGTTCGACAGTAAGCCATATGATATGATTTCGTGATTTTGTATTAAACAGTGACCTACGCCCAAGTGTCCAAGTATCTCGTTAGGCTCCTGTACAGGCCAACCACAGCCTCACGCCCAGTAGTTTTATAACATTGAAGGAGTAGCTAAGTAACGGGCACAGTTTTAGATAAAGGAGGCAAAAGCTAGCAGGGCATAAATTCGTATAGATTTTATATAGAGTAGAGAGATTCAAGGTATAGTCGTTTTATTACATATTGTCGCCGCAACGTGGTGCGGTTACATACAGATTTGGGATAAGTAGGCAAGACGTTCCATTACATTGCAGACATTAAATCGCAGAATGTTGGTCTTTGTAATTCACATCAATAAACATTGTTTTTACCTTCTAGCTCTTACAAATGTAAGAAAAAGTATTATAATCGTGCGCCGGAAAACGGAATTTTCGACAGAAAAACTCTTACTGTTGCGTCCTGGTAACGAAAAAGTTGATAAATCCTGTCCCTGCAGTAACTACTCACACGTGTAGTAACCAGAATCCATATTTTGTGGGTCCTTGATACCGAAAAATCGATTGAAGTCAAAATGTCTGTCCGTTCGTCTGTCCGTCCATCTGTCCGTCTGTAATCAACGCTAGCGCCCAAACTGTTCAGCCGATTTTCTCCAAAATTTAATTTACCCCAATCGATCTGAACGAAGTCGGAGCTTTGGGAGTTTCGGATATTGTTATTTTTGAGGGTACATTACATGAAGCCTCAAAAACATTTTCCATAGGGTACAGCCGAATGAGGTGGAGAAAACTGCACCCAAACCAAATCGATAATCGCGATGCTCATGTGAAAGATGAGACCAAATGATGTATATTCACAAAAAATCAGTGTCCTAGGGCAATCTATTGCAGAGATACGAGAAACGTGTTTTGCATGTTTAATTTTTTCTCAGCCTCTATTGCATGTATCATTCTAGAAAAAAATTCGAGAGACAGACATTTTTTTTAAATTTGAAAATATTTTTGTCAATGAATTTTGGCGCCAATTCATATAGAAAAAAATAAATAAATTTTTGAAATTTATTTTCGACGTGATAACTTTGGAGTACTATCTCAATTTGCCCTCTAAAATGGGTCATATAACATTCTGTAACATATATTTTTTCAGATTTTTAAACAATGTGGACGGTAGTGAAAACAAATTAAAACCAATTTTTTCAGTTTAAACGTTTGAAATTCTCGCCAAAATCTGATTGGAAAAACTTTTTTCACCAATGTTTAAACATTTTATATTAACACTATTGAGAGGTCTCGCTTACCAGGATGATTTGGAACTTTTCGCTGGAAAATATTTGTTTTATGTGGAAAGACTTTATATTATCGAAATAAAATCATCAAATACCTTTTGTTTTTAGATTTAACTAATGTTTCTAATATAAATCAAATTACTTTGACAAATATTACAAATTACAATTTGACAATCGTAGACAATCATTGTCACTTTCTTCAATGACTGGGATCACGCATTTGTTTATAAACAGTCTACTCAAAATTTCCGTTTTTTCAACATTTCTAAAAAATTCTATTGAAAATATAATTTTTCCTTAATGAAATCTGTTCTTTAAAGCATCTTGAAATAAGGTCATGTTCAATTTTTCGAAAATACAAGTAGTTTTCGTGTAATTTTGCGCGAAATATAGTCAATTTTAATTTTTTTAATCAATTTTTTTCTCAAAAACCCCTCCAAATTTTTCTTAAATTTTTTCACTCGTATGTATTAAGCGACGGTAAAAATATTTGCTGCTAGTCCCATTTTTCGCGAACTCGCCGTATTTTCGAAAATCGCAGAAAGTTAACATTTCAAAATTACAAAATTGAAGATAGTTTTTTTTGTCTTAAACAAACTGTTCTAAAAAATCAGCTCTTTAAAATGGGTCATGTACAATTTTTTGATAGAACGAGCGGTTTTTGCTTAACGTGAGCATGAAAACAAAGGAATTTATGAAAAAAACATTTTCTCTAAAACTCCTGCAATTTTTTTCGGATAAAACAAGGGGCGCTTAACAGAATGGCGCAAGTCTCATTTTCTTGAAACTCTCTGAAATTTCGTTAGCTGCAAATGTAAAAAGTTTGCGAGAAATTATGTGCTATTGAGCACCGCTAGTAATACTTAATATTACTCTAGGAATCTTAATATTACTCTAGGAATATACTCTAGGAATCGTCTCATGTTTTCGTGCTTGTTAATTTTTACTTTTTTGTTTAATTGTTCCTCTTTTGTTTAATTGGCCTCTAGGGCTACTGGATGGTAAAATATAAAACAGGTTTGTGAATTTCTGATGCAACAACCAATCAATGGCAACTATACTGGGGTTTTTACTTTGCTGCGCCAGACATTTGATCAGCTGTTACGGTGTCGTCCAATCGGGAACTTACACGTCACTACAATGACGTCATAATGGTGCCGTTGAGTCTTCCGATTGGATGACACCGTACCAGCTGATTTACTTCAAACGCAGCTCCAAGAAAACCGCAGTATATTTCCCTCTGATCTACACCCCTTGGCTCAATAATTTTATGGTCCGGTTTTTAAATATTGTATTTTAGCCCCTGAACTTGTGGTAATTCCTAAGACTGATGAAGGTTGTTAATATTAATTAGATAAATAAGTTATATCAAGTAATGTTTTAAATTATTTAATATTTTAACTCGTAGAATAATTTTGTAAACTAGATGGCTTGCTTTGTGAATACCTAAAAAAATCTCTTCCCGTCCGAGTCCCGTCCTCTTAGATTTGCCAGTGGGTTTTAAACAACTTGAGGGACTACTGATTTAAATACCTTAGTGTAATATTGAAAAATTTTAAACACTACCATTTTAGAGAGTGTTTTACGTTGACTATACTTAATTCCTAAAACATATATTTTCTCAATTATGTCTTGCGATATTTTGAGTAAGATTGACAACTCCAACAGTTTAGAAAGGAGGAACTTCATTGGCATATCTGTCATACATTTTATCCCACTTCCCCTCATATTTTATCGTTATTTTTCCTGATTTACTCCATGTGTTTGTCCGTACTTGTCAGGTGTCATCTGGGTCTTTGGCACCCCTTTCGAAGGGGCGTCGGATGCGATTGCTGCCTTTGAAGCGCTGGGGAAACGCGTCTTCTACGTCACGAACAACGCCATCAGGTATTCACCAAAAAGCGAGATGGAATTGAAACCTTCGGCTGCAGCGTGTGAGTCCTAATGGAAGTTATGTAACCATGTGTTTCCTGCCTAACAGTCAAACGGATCATAGTCCATGAAAAATATCCGCACGTCACGAAGTTTTCGTGAAGAAACGTCGAATCATTTCTTGCGCCACGGTTATGAACCAGTTAAAATAAAGCGTTGATCACCAATGTGAACGACACATGTGTGTGAATGAGTGACCTACACTATAATATTTCATGCACGTATATATTATTCTGTTGCGTATTTTGATTACTCGTAGATTTAATGTTCGCTTCGAATACCTCCAGGATAAGCCCCAATATATTCAAATATTTGCGCATTTTTGAAAACATACGTCACATATGTTCAGTTTCGTACTATTGACGGGGAAAATGTGACAAAATAAACAGTAAAATCTCAGCCACACGCTATAAATTTTGTGAAAGAAAACTTCAACACAACGCCATCGTTTTAAAAAACTATTTCGTTTCAATTGCCTCTTTTTACATCGCCAAAGTTTATGTACACAACATAATTCTGTTTCTACTTCTAATGCATTCCTTTAAACGTGCAGTTGCCATCGGAGATTTCCACGAATTTATGTTAATGATATTTTCTTACTAGGACCTTGGAGAGCTATGTGAAAGCAATGACTGCATTAGGATACAACATCACAGAGGTAAGAATGACTAATTTCACATGCACACGCCACTTAATTACAGTGGTAGAGGTGCGCAGCATACCCCTGGGTCCCTTTTCAATTAAACTTTTTTTAAATTTACATATGCCATAGTTTTACTTTCTCGCTGCGGAGTAGAGAGAAGTTATGTAACGTTGCGCGAAAAACGGCCTATTTTAAACAGAAAAAAATTATTAAAGAGTCCTGTAATGAAAAAAGTGGGTAAATTCAGTTGCTAAATTTAGGGGGGAAATCCTGTAACACGTATTGTAGCCAGAATCCATGTTTTGTGGGTCCTTGATACCAAAAAATCGAATGACGGCAAAACATCTGTTAGTCCGTCTATGAAGAACGCTAGCCGCTAAACCATTTAGCCGATTTTCTCCAAAATTGATATTCCGCAATCGATCCGGCTGATGTAGCGGCCCCTTAAATTTGAAACTGATATTTTAATTTTGGTGGGTACTTTATATGAATTCCTTGGGACATTTTCAAAAAAATGGCTCCATCGTTTTTGATTATTTTTGTTGTTGTTGAATAGTGTAAGGGACGCTTAAGACAATGGTGCAGGTCTCATGTTCGTGAGTTTCCGAAAATTGCAAAAGTTTAAAAGTTTTTCGGGGGTCTTCCTAAAACTAAAATCTGAAAGATATAATTTTTTCTCTAAATGAAATCTATTCCTTAAAGATAGATTTTGAAATAAGGTCATGTACAATGTTTCGAAAATTTGAGTACTTTTAACGTAATGTTGCGTGAAGATACGAGCGAGAAAGTTATGTTCTGTTTTAGCACTATTAGTTTTAGTATATACTAATTAAAACCTGCTCTAAGAAGAATAAAATTATACACTTAATGGTTCCATAAACAAAGAGTTGACTTAACGCTGAACCATTTACAGTGGTCAGATGGTTAGAGAGCTTCTTTCCAAAATGCCATGTCTCATTTCCCTAAATTTTCAGCTTAAAAAAGGCGTCCATCAGGAATTGATATAAGTTACGAAAATAAAAAAGTTTCATTACGTAGGTCTAAGCGGCCCTGATTGGCCCTCTGTGCACGCCTATGATTGCAAGTGTCTGAGAGAAGCGTTTTTATCAACAGACTTCGTAAAGGAAGGCAATGTAAAGACTCTGAAATGATTTTTCACACTTCTTTAGTAGTTCAGCGAACTGGTGCTCAAGAAGACCCGAACCCGGAAAAAAATCGGAAGTCCATTTCTCTCCTGTTCCACGGTAGTTTTGGAGGTGCTAAATTTCAGTTTTGTTTGCCACCTAGAGAAATGTCTCCAGAACTCAAAATTTTTCTGCGAAACCGAGCTCAAAATTGCGAATTTTCAGAAACAATATTGTACTACTGGGAAAATAACAATTGAAAAATATGTGAAAGTATGTCGTTTTGGCGTGGATAGATAGCAGCTGGGGAAACGGTGGGGCAAAACCGAAAAGCTAGCCCAGACTAAAGTCATTAGAAAACTAACTAGTGCGAGAATGTCTATGACACTCTATGGCACCACTAGTTTTCAAACTGTACGTCCGTCACACTGTCTTACCGTCCATCTATGAACAACCCTAGCGACTAAACTATTCGGAGGCTCCTTTCCAAAATATATTCCTTGGTCGATCTAGCTCGAAGCTCTGCAAATTTGAAAAACATTGTCATTTCCTTCATTTTGGGAGACCCTCCAGCATTTGTGCATGGAAATGCGTGGCGCGTATTGAACAGCGTGTAGCCCCCGTGTGCGCAGTCGCAGGTGGTGAACCCGGCTGTGACGGTGGAGCACCTGCTGCGCGCCAGGGGCTTGGACTGCAAGGTGCACCTGCTCGCGTCGGAGGCCTTTCGCGCCCACATGAAGGCGGCCGGCGTGCGACTCACACAGGTCAGAATACACCTCCACTCTCTACTTATTTTTTGTTTATTTATTTTTTATTTACGATAGAGATAATTTTATATTAGCTGGTATGAATTTCTATTTTAGCACCTGTCGGTAACCCCCTGCGAATATCAGGAGCAGGCTCTGCTTGACAACGGCATTTTCTGTTTCTTTGGTCCAGCGTAAAATAAAATTTCTCTGGCAATATAAATGCGAGGCGAATATTTCTTCCGATAAAACGAACCTAGCGCCCACAGTGGCGTCGGCGACGTCATGCTAACGTGGCGATGAACTGTATTCGCTCCCCGAATCAGGCGAGAGCGCGGTCAAATGAGCGGTCTCTGAGCGCATGTTACGGCGAATTCAAGGGATGGAGTTCCACGCACAAGTTTAGTGCCGAAATTAAACAACATAAATGCGCCTTTGAGACATGAGTGGTCCCACTTGTTGGCTCGAGAGGCAAGCCACTGTGAGTGCATCTTCGAAATCCAATGTCTATTGTAGCAGTTCATCTACCGAACGCAAAGTCTTATGTAAGACTTTTGAAGTCACGTTCGAGGCACTAGTCAGAAGTATCAACTCAGTAAAAGCTCGAATTGAAGTTCATTGCGAAGTGCCAAGTTGGAAGTTCGAGCTGGGAGTGTTTTTGGGGTCTCACACGCGACAAAACGAAGGCTTTGATCCCATCCTCTGATCCGAGTGCTTCACCCTGATTGCTTAGAATCAGCTATCGGGAGCGGTGACGGGGCGACACTCGAACCAATGTGAGTTTATTTTTCTTATTAAAATCGCGGTTGGGGTTTGTCATATCCGTTCACGAAGAGTGTGTCGTTACAATACATCTATATTTTTGTCCCTTAATTTTTTAAGATTTTAAAACTCCACAAACTCAGTCTGATTTGTGTTCTGAAGGCGAATAGTATAAACACTAAAAGGTTACTATTTTGTATGTTTATGTGATTAAGGTGAATAGGTTTTAAGTAACATTAAATTAAAAATCGATCTTTGCACTCTTAAGAAAATGTATCCTCTGGTATTATACTTAGATATCTTGTTTTCTTCTTATTTACTTCATATTTTTCAAATTCAGTGTTCCACGGCAATTTGAAATTTATTTATAAAAATACCAATGAAATACTTCGGATGTTGCAAATTCACAACAAATTCTCCTGCCCGATTTTCATTTCATATTGCTGGTATATAAACAATCAGGGTGCCAACATAATGGAAGAAAATTATGGTGCCGTGGACTGAAAATAACCACGGGATACTGGGGTTTTATCACGCCACTTACATAAATAAATTTATTTGGTATTTGTTTAATTATCCATCTTACCCACTAAGATCGCAGCTCTAAAACACGCAAAAGCACATTTTTGGAGATTTCTGTGAATCTTCTGGTCGGATTCAAAAACAATTATCAGTTTCCCATCAAGAGACCGAAACGCATAGAATTGCACCTCGTATGTCTCAATATGTGCATGAGAAATGGTCTAGCTCTGAGTAACGGAACCGCACATTCGAACATCCGCACATTCGGGAGATACTCAAATACTGGGATAAATACTACAGGGATACTCTCGTATACTACTTGCTCGTATACTACTCAAATACTATAGAGATTGTCTCGTATACTACTTGCATCGCATAGAGAAAGTATTGTAATGCTGCAGCAAAAAG
The DNA here is from genome assembly GCA_011170035.1 of Teleogryllus occipitalis. Lineage (NCBI taxonomy): Eukaryota > Metazoa > Arthropoda > Insecta > Orthoptera > Gryllidae > Teleogryllus > Teleogryllus occipitalis. Next base: position 35,980 of record BLKR01003804.1, read on the forward strand.
CACAGCATGACAATAAAAAAGCGCAGGTAAAGGCGATTTTTCGAAACGAAAACAACTTTTGTAAATCCCTGATACCGAAAAAGTGGATAATTATTGTTGCAACATGTAGTAAAAAACTTCCTCTAACATATTGTGTGATCAGATTCTACGTTTTTTAGGTCCTTGATATGGGAAAGTTGGTTTACGGTAAAACGATTGTTTCTCCGACCGTCCTTCGGAGAATATCGCTAGCAGCTGATCCGTCGGCAGGATTTTTACCAAATTTTATATTCCTTGATCCATCTAGCCGATATCGCGGTCCCTTGAATGTGAAATAAGTATTTTCAATTTTGAGGATACTTATATGAAACGACATTTGCAAAATTTTCTCATTTGCAAAATTTTCTCATTTTCAAAATGGCTTCCAATATTTTCTTGTTAGAAAGCCAATTTCATAAAATTTTCGAAATTGCTTAAAGGTTGCATCTAATACGTTAAGAAGGGGTTGTGAGTTACGAGGTTGTATTAACAGTTTTGAGGAAACTATTACAATATTAAATTAAGTATGTTTTTTTTAAATTTCACGGGAATTAGCTGCAAGCGGAAAAATTACGAGAGTTTCTTGAAACGAAATCGTTGGAGTAAGTATTGTTGAAAAGGCATCGACGCGTAAATCACTTGTTACCCCTCCACTGCCACGACTTTTTTAAGACATTATTAGTAATACTCCTAAAATAAGATGTTTGAGTTAACAACAATTTATACATTTTTCGGAAGATATACAAGATGTGTATCCTGGTACAGTGCGGTAGGGAGAAGAGGTGATATTAACGCATAAAACAAAAGTTTCACCCCTAAATATCACCTCAATATCAATTGAAAAGTTCTTGATTCTTTTGATATTGCTGAAAAAATACTTTGTACATTACGCAGACGATATGTCATTTTATATATTACAGTATTACTGTACGAAATATTTTCTGGTTAAGTCGCTGATATTACGGCCACTGCAATACTCTTCGTAAACTTTAATCCGCTTGGTTAGAAAATAATAGCATGTCGGTACATTCAGTGGCTTATCAGAATTATGAATATCAGAGAACTGGTAAGAAATGATGGTGGGTGCTGAGAAGAATCATGGAAGTAGGAAATGCTACAACGATATATTCATGTGTTGAAAAATGTATATGTTAAAGAAAAAATCAAAAGAGTGCTATATTTTTTTCTAACAGCGGGAGATTCAACTTTATTAGGTGATATGTTTCAACATTATATTTCTTGATGGTGATCAATAATACGATAAAGTATGTGCTTTTGTAATACCGCTAGTTGATCTCTTAGTTGATAGAAAATAGACATGCGGGGTAGTCTCGCAATGTGCTGTCATTGTAGCATCACGGCGAATTTACGAGTAGTTTCGTAAGTGTAAGTATTCGTAGTTTTGTAAGAGATCTGAAATAAAAGTAGTTTCAAGTTGCAATATTATGTAACAGATACAATTATTACGGGAATGTCTGTACCATTTTGTAGCACCACTGATTCGCATGTGTTTCTGGGGAAATTGACTAGTATTTTCTCTGCAATTGTCTTTTTCTCTGAAGAGGAAAGGCAATGTAATTACAAAGATACAGTCGTAATTACTCCCGAAATAACCATCACGAACCGCTTAGTATGCTTTGAGGTGAACGGCAAGTCTGTTGACAGAGTAGGCACGTTTACAGAGTCGCGTTTCTGTTATCTGCTGATACAAAACGTAAGAATATTACGCAAGGCACTAATTCATTCAACACGAAGAGCCTGTGTTGCGGAATTTGAGCATAGAGAGAACGTGAGTTCGAGATGTTCTGTACACGGTGGAGTTGCGCCTCCCGGATTTTCCTTGTGAGGGACGAAGGGAGGTGTAGAATTTATTCCTCTTGTGTGTGTGTGTGTGTGTGTGTGTGTGTGTGTGTGTGTGTGTGTGTGTGTGTGTGTGTGTGTGTGTGTGTGTGTGAGTGTGTGTAGTAATGTATTGAAATAATCTGACTGATTTAAAAGAAATTCAGCCCCAGTTGGTGCGCCATTTGAAATAAACTGAATATACTCAAACAAACTCGGTCGAGGAACCTGAAAAGCAAATATCTTTCTATCTTGCTACTTCATTGCTAGAATTGGCTCAATGAAAAATCATATATTCATTTCACAAAAACATGGAAATTTATTAAACAATTTAAAACAATTTTTTGGTATTGTATAACTTTACCCAATATAAAATTAAACGTTTGTCATGACCGCTCCAACCTTATGTCTTCGCGCGCTTTGGACCATCTTTATCCATCTCCGACGCCGCCGTCCTCAGGTCCAGACACCATCTTCTCTCTTCTTCTCTCGGAAGCACATTTCAATCACCGTTCATCAGATCAATAAACTATTTGCTGCTAACATTCCAATCCAATCACTGACAACTTCGCCCAAGCCCTCAATGTCCCTCCAACTCGTTCACATGAAATATTTTAAGCTCCACTGTCACACAGAGTTCCAATTTTGATGTTCTCTCAATATCCATTCCCTAGTAGATGCTTACAAGTCCCCAAAGAAAAAAAAAATCTTAACATTAATTGGAGCACGATCCGTTCATGAGCACGGCATCAGTCAGAATGAATGTCTCTCGTATTCTTTCAGCCCTGCAAAGCTCGGTTCATAATTTCGATTGTTTATTTGCAGATAACATTTGATGTACTTTCGTACCTAGCCAATCTCTAAATTTCTTGCAAAACGAACTAGCCGTCTTCACGACTGTCACTGCTTTTTCGGCCAATCCCAGAATTCTATATAGAATTTAGCCGTCTCCGCGATTGTCACTGCATGAATATGGCTCGCATACCGTTGCTATGCTAGCATATTCACATAATTTATCCCCTTTAATTGACGCCATTTATAATAAATAATTGTACAATATTCAGTGACATATTGGTATGTCACAGTATTGAGTAATTTTGTGTAGGTATCCGTAATGTTTTTAACATATTCTTTAATGCTCTTTGTTTGTCCCAAAGACAGAGAATTAGATAAATCACAATTGAGGCCAAAAAGCACATTTTTTATCAGTTAAAGAGACTTTTTTGACAGCCCTATCATTTTGGATAATCAACCTAGAAAATATTCAAGATTAATCTCAAACACATTACATATAAATCTGTCTTAAAGATTTATTTAAACTACCGTATAGTATTTCTTTTAATAAATTATATTGTTCCTTATTTGTCTTAAAACGTTGCAAATGAACCATTCACTTCATTTTTATTATTATTATGATAATACAATTATTTTACAGCACTTACCAATGATTTTATGAAAATTTTGAAAAAATGTTTTTTTTTTTCAGTACGGCGGCTATTTAATGACATCTTTTCAGTATGTCATTGCATCTATTTATCAAAATAGATCACGGGGATCCTAAAAACGTACCACCATACTTGTACCTATGATACGTACGTACACAGTCTAGTGACAAATTGAACATCTTTGAATCGGTATTGAGGCTACTTAGAGATGCTGAAACGGTTTGGTGTGATCATAATCGGCGACGAAAAAGAATTTTCTACCATTAGACCAAAAACCTAGCTTTGAGATCGTAAAAAACACTGCATTAAAACAATGATTTCAATTCAATGTGGCATACAGTTTGAGACGCCACATGTGTATGGCAAACAACTCCTTCACACTTCGGTTATCTCAAGAGAGCTGCCGAGGTATTCCATAGGACCACCTCTGCTAAACTAGCCGACATCGAGTAGAAGGTTTCTGTGTGGAGGGGAAGGATCCGGTCTTCGGTGGTGATCCACGGCGGATGGATCTGCACAATGATGCCACAACAGAAAGAGAATCACCTGCCGTCCAGGTGCAACGCGTACATACCTCACACATACGCTCCTGCCTTTGGCGGTCGGTCCAGGAATGAAAGGATACTTTGAGTAAGGTGATACACGGAAGGTGGGGAAGCCAATCATGCGGAGGCAGGTAAAGAACCATGCCTCTGCGGAACTCACGCCCGCGATCCTGCGAACCAAACTACACACCTCTACTACACACGTGCCTTCGTGTCCTCGATCTCCCAGCCCGCATACAGCGTTAACTGCGTTTGCATTGCGTAATTCAAGGTCACATCTAACTGTGGAATTGCAAGGGGAGCAAAAATATGGCATTACATCCTATAACAATTTCATTATGAAATTAATTGTTATGGACAAAACTATTTTATTACACAGGCGTAACTTAGTGGGACAATGTAAAATATGATAATACATGATGATGAAAACGAGCTAAAAATTTTGAATTCCTATCGAATAAATACAATACAAATGAACAGAAATGTGTGAAAAAATAATTGCATAATGAAGAATAATCCGAAAGCGGTCTTCTTTACATTCCACGAAATAGTCCTCCAACATGTCTCGAAAGCGCCACATTAGACGCTGTGACTTGCCAATTTTAATAATTCTATCACACCGTATTCACGCGCGATTTTCACCAGCAAAACATTTGAATGTGCACTAAAAGAAATGGACAAAGAATGAGTTTCCACTTGGAGGATTACGTAGTAAGTAAACTCGAAAATCCTCGAAATATAACTCTGATGGCGTTTTTTCCTTGAGTCAAACGAGTGTGTTCGCAAGAACTTTTTTTTCACGAAGGTTGTCAGGCTTATTACACTTTTAACAAACAAAATGGAACGTTCTTACGTAGACGGTTAGGTATTCTTCATGATGGATATCCAAGCGTGGTCCGAGACCACATCCTCGAAAGGGTTGATTTATACTACAGTGCCAGCAGCGTCTCTGGCAGTTCAATGCGCTGTTGCCTCACATGGCACTATCTACATCACTGAAAAATTAAATCGCAAATCATTAACAATTCCTTACAGGCTATGACACGTCTTGATAGCAAATTCATAACTTTCGCCGAAGCCGAATCTTATCGCCTCCACGACATGGCGTACTATAGCACGTGGCGAAAAAACTGTCAGTTGTTTAGACGCTGCCGCTACTGTAAGCGCGCCAACAATCACGGGTGCTGCTGTCATCGCATGTTTTTCATGTAGTAAAGGAACATACGTCGTTTGAGAGCCTCAAAATTGTGGTTGGTGTAATCCATCAAACTTACCATACTTAACTCTTGGTTTATTGGTAAATGACATCCACAGGAACATTTAAAGATGCCAATGTGGCACGTGGTACATCTTAACTAAGAGAGCTTTTAAGTATCATATTGGTTTTCTGCGATGTTTCAAATCCATTGAAATTGGGGAAATACTTCGCGATTTTTTCTCTGGAGATTTAATAAGACATTTTTCATATTGTCTACAATTTAGTAGAAATATTCGAATGCCACAAAAGTACTTTAATCATAGTGCAAGACGTGTTTTTTCATTTTGTGATAAAACAATTGGCGAATTTGGGTTACAGGTACCTCATACGTCTAATATGAATAAATAATTATTTGAACAATTGAACCTCAACTCAATTCAATTTGATTGGGTAACCAAAAATAAATTTAATCTCAAGCGAAGTTAAATTTATAAGCAGAAACTGAAAGAAGATGACACTGCTGCTGGCCGTATTTTTGTAATGCCTCAAGCGTTACAGGCAAAGCATTCCTCATTAATATAATTTTATCGAAAATTAGAAATGAAACGCTACCGCTTACTCAGTAGAAAGAAAGTTGCGCGAAAAAAACGGCAAATTTTCGGCAGAAAAACTTTTACTACAGGACCCTGAAAACGAAAAAGTCGATAAATCCAGTTGCTAAATTTAGAAAACAAATCCTGACAACACGTGGTGTGGCCAGAATCCGCTTTCTGGGTCCTTGATATCCAAAAATCCGTCCGTTCATCCGCCTGCCCCTCTGTGAACAACGCTTGCGGCAAAACCCTTCTGTCGATTTTCTCCAAAATTGATATTCCCCAATCAATGAGGATGATGTCGTGTCGATAAATTTTGTTGTTGGATAGTGTGAAGGTCGCTTAAGAGAATGGTGTAGGTCTCATTTTGGTTAAAAACCCTGACTTTTTTGAAAATTACAAAAATACAAAATTATTCGGCGTCTTCTTACAACTACAATTATGAAGATATATGAATTAATGAAATATGTTCCTTAATAATAGTTTTTGAAATAAGGTTATGTACAATTTTTCGAAAATTTAAGTACTTTTTTCGTAATTTTGCGTGAAAGTACGGGCGAGAAAGTACGTGCTGTTTGAGCATCACTAGTTTCTATGAAGTTCATTAATTCTCTAGGTTATTGATCCATTATGCGAAAACTCTTGGTATTTATCTTTAGATTAGATCGTTAATGTTGGAGTTATTGTTTTGATTTATAAATCTGAGACTTTCGAAAATAAATGTTACAACTTCCATCTAATTTTAAATGAATTACGGACAGATTATGGAAACAGAACATTTCTTTAAATGTTTTGGGGAAATCGAAAAATACTTACTCCTGCAGTAAAAGTACTCCTGCAGCAAAAATACAGTCTCCTGCCAAAAAACCATCCCTTCCACCTTCCTTACGTTCTCCACCTCCCACCCTTGTTTCGAGCCCTGTTGCCTCTTCCTCTGAACCTACTCCCGTTTCTCCCATTCCCACTACCAATTCATCTGCACCTGATGCCCCATCTTCCTCACAACCTGTCACTGCCGGGACACACCACAACCTTCGACCACGCACTCGAGGTAAAAATGGAGTAAATATATAGCAACTACAGTCAGATGCAGCAAAAAAACATTCGTGTAGGTACTTGCAAAAAATAAACATTCTTCACCATAATGTTCAATCCCTTTCAAATAAAACTGAGTTTATCGAGGCAGCTCTACAGAGCGATCTAAATCAAATGGATGTTCTTTGCTTTACAGAACATTGGTTATCTCCTAATGAACTAAGCATTTTCCAAATTCCAAACTTTTACCTCGCAGGCTTTTATTGCAGAGAGAGAGAATCGTATAAAGGTCCTACGTATGGGGGTTCATGTATTTACGTTAGAAGTAATATTGATTCTATCCCCTTGGCGGAATTAAATGTGTATTCCATTGAAAATATTTTCGAAATTTCTGTTGTACATCTTACTTCACTAAAAGTGATAATACTTTGCATTTACAGACCTCCAACAAAGAGAACTGCAGATTATATTTTGTTCTTGGAAAACCTGGAGATAACACTTAACAAAGTCAGCAATCGCTCTTGTGAATCCATTGTTGTATGCGGAGATTTTAATATTGATTTTCTGGTCGAATCTTGCGAGAAAGAAAAGTTTCTCAATTTAATTAATTCCTTCAATTTAGACATTACAATTAATATACCTACACGGATCACTCAACATTCGATGAAGGCAATTGATCAAATTATAATTAACAAAACTACTACTCGATATGAAGTTGAAACAAAAGATTTAGGATACAGTGACCACGATGCACAATTCTTACCATTATAAGAAATGCGATCACTGACACAATAAATAATACACGTATGACTAGATTGTTTACTAAAAGTAAAATTAAATTATTCATTGATTACTTGATGCAGGAGTCATGGGAAGCGGTTTATAATACTGTTGATACAAACGACAAATATAATTCTTTTTTTTCAACTCTTTCAATTCATTTTAACACTTGCTTTCCTCTTCAAAAACGAAAATTAAATATTTCACGGAAAAGCAATTCTTGGATAACACAAGGAATTAGGACATCTTGTAAAACAAGCGAATTCTTTCTTTCATTTCTAAACGTCATGACGTATCTCAAGATTTCCTTATCTACTTTAAAAAATACAAAACATTGTTACGAAAAGTCATAAGGCATGCTAAAATCATGAAAAACGATCAGGATATTTTGAACTCAAATAATAAAACAAAATCAATGTGGAATATAATAAAAAATACTACCAAATCAACTAGAAACTCCGTAGAGAATGTTGTTTTAAAATATAACGATATAAATGTAAACGATCCGGCAACAGTGGCTAGTCTCTTTAACCAATACTTTTCGAGAATTGCTGCCGATCTCACTAAGGGTCTTCAGCCACAAAATTCAAAAACAGACAGATCACCCAAAATTTTAGACACAATGTTCGTTTCCGAAACTTCTTCCTATGAAATTCTCAAAATAATCGATAAACTAAAAAATAAATATTCGTCCGGTTTAGATGAATTCCTAGATTCTTTGTTAAAGACTTGTGCGTATGCCATTATACACCCGTTAACTCACATATTTAATGCATCTTTATGCACTGGAACGTTTCCAGATATTTTCAAAACAGCTAAAATTAAGCCGCTTTTCAAAAAAGGCAACAAAAATGAAATTCAAAATTATCGGCCCATTTCTCTTCTATCAGTTTTTCAAAAATATTAGAGAGACTTTTTTACGTACGAATGGAAACCTTTCTCACTAAACACGACGCGCTTTCAGATTGCCAACATGGATTTAGAAAATCAAAATCAACGGAAACAGCTATATTTTCCTTTCTTAAAGATGTCGCCTCATCATTAGATCAAAACGAGGCACCTATTGGATTATTTTTAGATCTCTCAAAGCTTTTGACATCATTGATCATGACATTTTACTTTCAAAATTACCTTCATATGGAATCCGTGGTATTGCTCTAGATTGGTTATGTTCGTACCTTAAACAACGGTCTCAGAAAGTTGAAATACCTTACTGGAATGATGGAACATTACGTACGCACCTTTCCGACTCTTTGCCCGTTGCATGTGGAGTTCTCAAGGATCGATTTTAGGCCCTATTCTGTTCCTACTTTACGTAAACGATATGCCCTCGACGATTCGAAATGGAAGAACGGTTCTCTTTGCGGATGATACGAACATCCTTTGCAATAAAGAAACCGTAAATAGTACAATATCAGATGTTTCAAATTGGTTCCGAAATAACAAATTAATAGTAAACGAAAATAAAACGGTTTTAATTCAGTTTTCCATTTCAAATAAACCATTATGTGCTCCATTGAAAATGAACGGTGTACCATTGACTGATGTTAAGGCAACAAAATTTTTAGGTCTCTCAATTCAGTCAAACCTTAACTGGAACGTCCATTTAAATGAATTGAACACAAAATTAAGTTCATTATGCTACGCGTTCAGAATTCTTGCAAATTCAGTCAGCCTTCATACTGCTCGTTGTGTATACTTCGCGAATGTTCATTCCCGCCTGAGATATGGCATAATATTCTGGGGAAATACATCGTATAGCTCCCAGACTTTTAGATTACAAAAACGAATTGTACGAATAATAACCAAATCCCACCCACGTGATTCATGTAAGCCTCTCTTCATTAATCTAGGAATTCTACCATTACCGTGTCTTTTAATTTACGAATCAGTGGTTTTTGTAAAAAATGACTTGCTTAAAGGCGGGAATATATTTTCAAAAAATGCCGAAGTCTATTACTATAACACTCGACGTAGAAATCATATTCATCAGGAGACAGTATCAACAGCTCATTACAAAAAATTCACATACAATACATGTACATTATTTTACAACACTTTGCCAGATGACATTAAACGATTAAATTCAATAGAAAAGTTTAAATCCCGAGTGAAATCGTTTCTGCTGCATAAGTGTTTCTATACAATTAGAGACTATACTGAGCATCACAAGAAAAGTAACATTAATTTTAACAATGATACATAATGCATTAATTACCATTTGGACTGTATAAATGAGTATAAACAACCTGTAACAACTATTGTAACACAGCTTCCGGGTCAATGACCCCCATCTCGATCAGGTTTTTCGTCCAGTTTCCATGATCCATTGAGCAAATGTTGAGATGGCCCCTTGTTTTGCTTCTGGACATAAATGTAACTTCATTTTCTGTGCACGTCTTCTAGAATTCAGTGGGAAATACAATTATTCAAATTATCATTTCCATGTTGTCGCGGCAGGAAGTAATAAGAACCAAAATTTATTGCTTATTTATCCTTGAAAATAGATTTTATTACATGGGAGTTTTTTTTGATTTTTTTTTTCTCCCTTTCAAAATTCAAAATTTATTGCTTATTTATCCTTGAAAATAGATTTTATTACATGGGAGTTTTTTTGATTTTTTTTTCTCCCTTTGAAAATTCAAAATTTAAGTAGTATATGACTTAGTGTAGGGATCACAGAATTTTGAAAATGTGCACACAATTCACTTTTCCCCATAGCACGTCATACGCAGTTTTTAACTGTTTTTTTTGACGTAAAATAAATAAAAAATAAATAAAAAAAATAAATAAAAATAATAAATAAATAAATACTTTCCAAAATGTATTAAACAGGCTGCATTGAAAATGTATTGAAATAATAACTTGAGACCAGAAAATCAATTATAAATGTATGTGAAATGTAAATGAAATCATTTGGCGATTAATATTTGAAATTATAAATTTACAAAAATATATTATAATTAATAAAAATTAATTATAAACATTAGTGCTAAAATCTAGTGACTTAAAGTAACAAAAGCTTCCCATCTATTGTGCTACATTATAAACACTAACAAAACAATTAGATTCTTTCTTTCTGTTGGTACACCCAACCAGTTAGGCCTTGGCGTAACATCTACGGTTGGGAAGTACTACCAGAGATTTTAGCTCAACACAAATTGCTTCTTTCACATTAGATAAGAAAGTTACATCACACTGTCACAACACTGAATATTTTTCAGTTTGTTATCATAAACTACAGTCATGCAATACAAAGAATAATGTTTCTTATTCAAGATGTCCCGAACCAGACGAAGAAAATATCCGCATCATAATCTACGTGTTCTGAACAACTTCTTTTTGTCTTTACGCTTTTTAAGAAACCTCGCTACGAATATATAGGCAATTATTTTCTTGGCAACAAACTCTTTTATCATTGTAACCGATAGTTCTCCAGTCTCTACTTCTAAATACGTTCAACAACTTCGGATGGCGCGCTGCTATGCCATGAGGTGCTTTCGCAAGGTCGCGATTCTCAGCACTCATTTCAAAAACTTTTTCAATTTCCAAGAAGTTGTGTTACTAAATGCGCTGATAAGTAACAATGCTATCGCATTTGTGTGCAGTTACATTAATGGATGTCATTCCGAATATATTAGAACACAACTTTTCCTGTGCAAATGTGTTGGTACGTTGTGTTGACTGGTCAGGATACGGAAGAAATCGATAGTTTTCCGCGTGGTTGATGAGAATGCTGTGGTTTCATTTGAGCAAAGACGTTCGCTTCTGTTCTCTACAAAGATTGTATTCTACAATGTGTCAGTGTACAAAGATTGTATGTCTGCGTAAGAAGTATCATCCTCTTTCCCAGGAAGAAAAATTTGTCGCTCCATAAGTAACCTTACCTTTACAAACTTTCAAGCCTGCTTTTATTGAAACCAGTAATTTTAGACATACAGTATGTGTGTTCGATGTACGTGCAAGAAAGTCGTTATTATCCGAAAAATAAACGAGGAAAATAAATGATCCGAAAAATTATCGAAAAATAAATTATCTGAAAAAAAATGTTCCTTCATTCAGCGCGTGACATCTCGGAAGCTAGTGTGTCCGAAGAGTTGCCGCCATTTTTTGTACAAACCCCCCAACATATAGAGCGATTTTCCTAAGGATGAGCCAAAGTGACAGCCAGTGCTGGCAACATAACTGGAGGCTCCGTGGTCGTCGTGCCCTTGAGCCCAATGGACTCCCTTCCTGCATTTGTTCGTTTGCAGTTGGCTAACTTGTAAATGGCTTCGACGCTTCCTTTTATGATGTCCTCGTCCGACAAAAATATAGTGCGCCGCGAGAAATAATTGAAATTAGGAAGTGCAGTGTTATGTGCTCTTCTGTAAAAATTCTTTTTTCCTTTATATATTACATTGAATTTACTTTTTGTATGATAAATATTATGTTAATTTTAAAACTGAGACTTGAATGCGAGATGCGTACCGATGCACGTGGTTTCGGTCTTTGTGCTGTTGTGTGGCGAGCTGTGATTGAGAGCTTTCTATTTACATTCGTGGCAGTTTTCTTTTACTGGTTGTGAGAGCATGTTAAAATATTTTCCACATATGTATTTAAATTGTTTATTATTTCGCGTACGTGCATATACCTCAGCGAAACTCTTAGACTTCTCGATAGTGATGTCTTCACAGGAGCCATAACGAAACACTTTACGGAGGGGCTGAACAGCTGTCGCGGCGGAGGGATACTTCTCTGAAATACATGTGATGTTCACTTGTTTTCGCGAACTGTCACTTTGGCTCATCCTTAGGAAAATCGTTCTATACCTCCAACACCGAAGTTGAGTCACCTTCTTACAGTCCATGCACACAACACTTCTCGTTCTGTCAGGTATAGCTGGGAACAGCCGTGAGCGCCAGCCAACCGAGGGGTTGCCGGCCGGAGTGCGCGAACTGCGGTAGAGGCTGTCATTGATGGCGATTGCATCTATTCGAAGAACAATTGATATGTACTCTTTTCCGTTTGTCTCGTTCTTTTAAGCCTGTTTCTCGTCCATTTTTTTATTTCATCATATTAATTTCAGAAAAATATGTGGATTCAGAAAAATAATAATTTTTACTGTTGATACAATTTTCTCTAAAATATTTAAATAATTAGATTATTTTGCCTAGTCATCGCCACATGTATACGTGACTGGTCTCTTCCGATTGTGATTACGGGTCGTATGCTTGGAAATAGTAGCATTTTTCTTGATCTATGTGTGCTCACTAGACACGTATCCTCATTTTTCCTTTCGTCTCTCCTCAATATACCTAGTACTTAAATATGTAGATTTTATTTCCTGAACCACTTAAATATTCAAACGATTGAATAAACTATTTGAATATGATTTGTTGAGTTCAAATGTAGTTTCTGTATTACTCTTTCTGACAACTTGGTTGATTTGTTCATTGTAATTTCATCTTAAATAAATATTGACCAGTGAGATTTAGGATTATTTAATACAGAGAACATTTCTGTAAAGGCCACCTCGATTAAACGTACTCCCACTAATTGCCAATTTTAAACGGAACCAATTGATTTCGCAATTAAACAGTGTAAATATTCCTTCTGTTAAAAAGTTGCGAAGCCCCGAAGCTAGCGGCCAGATATTAACCTACGTTAGACGGTCACATTTTCTTGACAATTTGGCGGTTTTGAGTCTTAACACTTTAAGAAGTGGGAGCGGAGTAGATATTACTGTTAATTCATGATCATCATACTTTACGATGTATTAACAGATCAAATGGAACAGTAATATATATATATATATATATATATATATATATATATATATATATATATATATATATATCGAAATATATGGTTAAATCGTTTGAGTTCTTTAAGTGATGTGAAGAATTAGAAAAGAATGTGCTATATTCTATCACGTAACCGTTACGAACAACACTAGAAAGTACGCGCAACACTAGTTTTTGCATACCAAGTATTAACAGATTAAATTGAATAACAAGATTTGATCAGATTGTTCAATTTACATAAACAATTTACTATCTTAGTTGCACATGTTCCGTCAGCTTTGATGCGGACCAACCTCAGTTTGTTTTAAACCGGCCTCTGTTTCAGACTTCACTACAGGCATAAATCAACTTAGCTCGGTCATAGAAGATTCCAACCGCTCTGTCGTAAATGTGTATGTTTTTGTGTTCGTCGTTTCTTATTAAATTACCTTCGCCACACGAATACTTCAAATATTTTGCAAATTATTTTCGCGTCCCCCGTTGACCTCCCTCGGGTACCCCCGAACGGCATTGATGTGAAATGTTTAGAAGCTGCCATAGGACTCTGCTAACGAATGTCTCCATCCGTGCGCAGCCCAAAGAGCCGAGCGCCCTGACATTGGAGGCGGTGAAGCAGCACCTGTATGAGCTGGATGCAGATGTTGGCGCCGTAGTCGTTGACTTCTCCCTGGGCCTCAACTACGTGCAGCTCATGGAGGTGTCCGTGTTGCTGGAACGGCCGGACTGCCTCTTCATCGCCGGAGTCACCGACCACAAATTGCCCGTGGACGCCAAGATCACCTTCTTAGGTTAGTTCCAATGTCTCACGACAACCTGGAGTTAATGAATGGCGTATCAATTCAAAAAGCGCATGCAAATATTATGTGCTATCAAATGTAGGGTGATAGGTAAAAACAATAATAAGATATAAAACCATTCCTCAGGAGAGGGAATTAGGTCCAACATTTCAATTTCCATCATTACATGACGATTCAGACTCGAATAATAGTTTATCTTCCACCTTAGAAATATCCAAATATGCCCAGTTGACCGTACAATTGAATAAAATATGCACTATCAAATTTTTATATGGTACTCATTTTCTGTTTTGATTACCTTTTGTAGCAGCGAACAACTAATTTTTTTCTATTAGACACATTCGTCTAAAAAGGCGTCTTCATGGAAGATTGAAACATACATAAATTTTTAAACAATTTAATTTCCAATAATTACTATATTTTCTTTGAGAATGAGAAGCATGGAAAAAAGGCAAAATCTAAGAAAATCTGCCACAAACTTGTTTTCTGCACAACCGTTATCGCTAGAAGCGGACCCAGGATTTTTCTCTGAGGGCTATGGGTATAGAACCTAGCGAACTTGACGTTTTCATAAAAATATTTGTTCATTTTAACTGAATATAAAATGTATTTTATTTATTGATTTACATTTAATATTTATAACGTAAACAATTTATAAATTGAATGACTACCATCAGAACAGAAAATTCGTAAAAGCTATATTTTTAATACGTTTCATTGGGTTCTAGGGGTAGGGATGAAGCCCTATGAATCTATTTATTTATTTACGTCAAAAAACAGTTAAAACTGCGTATCCCGTACCACGTAGGGTCAGCAACTGGCTAAAGCACGCGGACCGACCGGAATTTCTATTTCGGTACTCAGAAGTGGACAGTGAGTGGAGTAAATGAAGTATGATGCAGTGATGACAGGTGCCCGTCGGTCTGCAGGGCCCGGCTACATCATGGACATGCTGTCGCAGTTCACCGGACGCCAGCCGCTGAAAGCCGCCAAGCCCAGCCACGCAGTGCACGAGGTGGTGGCTGCGCGCTGCCCACAGCTCGACCCCAAGCGCACGCTCTTCATAGGGGACTCGTATGTGCAAGGCGGCGCCGCTCGCCACCCGCAAGCTGCTCCCACAACGAGCTCAATCAATTAGTTCCTCTCTCTGTCGGAACATTTTATTACGTTATCCCAAGCGCACGCTCTTCATCGAGGACTCGTACGTGCAAGGCGGCGCTGCTCGCCACCCTCAAGCTGCTCCCACAACGAGCTCAATCAATTAGTTCCTTTCTATGACCGAACATTTTATTACGTTATCCCAAGCGCACACTCTTCATCGGGGACTCGTACGTGCAAGGCGGCGCCGCTCGCCACCCTCAAGCTGCTCCCACAACGAGCTCAATCAATTAGTTCCTTTCTATGACCGAATATTTTATTATGTTACCCGAAGTGCACGCTCTTCATCGGGGACTCGCACGTGCTCATCTACCCATCGTCGCCAGCACCGCAGTACCGACGTCGCATCACGGCCCACGTCAGAAATCCGCCGAAAGGATCACCCGGTTTCGCGCAGGCCGACAATCCGACCCCGCTCATCTGGTCTAATTGCTTAATGGACGAACGGGTGCGACGCCGTGATATACCTAAGTCGCGACCAGACCTTGTCGCAGTGGACAGCACTTTTTAAAGCCTCCGAGTAGATGGCGTGTCCGGGCGATTTCGTCGCGCTGCCATTACGTCACCAGGCGCCAGTCATCCGTTAAATGTGAATCACTGCTGATACGATCCCCGTCCCTAACGTCCCTTATCGCCTACTTGATGGCTCTGGCCCTTCCCGGTGTTGCAATCCTTTTTCTGCCAGTGTAGATTCTAGGCTCTGAAAAGTTGGGGTAGAATAGAGAAGCGTGGAACCAGCAAAAATGTAATAGAATGTTCAAGAAGGCCTGAGGCATCAACATTTTAGTTTTTAAAGCTCTAAAATTCTTTGTTTTTGAGTTATTTAACGATATAGATTCAAAAATGCGGCTGAGTATTGCGGATTGAATTTAACATGAATATATAAATGATTTTTTTATACAAATACTTTTATTGTTTAAGTGCAATTTGTCACGTCTCCGTGAAATTCTCTTTCTTTAAATACCTTATTTATTACGATTGGTTGCGTGTGAGAGCCGCAAAAGGTGTGTATACTACTGAAATAATATAGGAGACGCTAATTTACGTAAGTAATACTATTTAATATTCCAAAGTCTCCGCCCTCCACACCGCACTGGCGGGTGTACGCTGGTTGCAGCACACAATTTTCCGTTCGAAAATATTCCATAAGTTTTTGTATATTTTCGGACAATGAGAAACTTCTCGAAATATTCCGATGTCTCAATTAAAATAAATCACCCGACATACATTTTGACTGTTGTTCTCAATATCTTTACGGGATAATTATTAATGAAATCAACTTCAAATATTTTTGCTTGTGACAATTAGTGTAAGGATATTTTTTAAAGCAATTTATTTTCAGGTTGCCTCACGATATGGGGCAAGCAGCTTTGAGTGGTTACAACACGCTGCTCGTGCTGACTGGCGTAACGTCACGTGAAGAAGCAGAAAATGCCGCACCAGAGCTGCGGCCGCAGTTTATCACTCCCTCTCTCAAGTCTTTGGTGCCTGCACTACGTCGCGCTTCTTTAGCTCCTGCTCTGCAGAGTAATAAGAAGTAGATTATTTATTGAGTTGTCATTATTATGGCAAAGTTCGCATTTCTTCGTTCTCATCCTTTTATGATATTATTTTTTAAATGAAAGATTAACACTTTCTGAACGATTATGTAATATTAACAAATGACATTGAGTTCTTGAATGTTTTAAAGTACTCTCTGGATTGTTTAGAAATAAAAAATAATTGCATTATATTTATGTGAATATATTATACATGAAAATAACACAATCAATCTGAATGGTTTGCTTGCATCATAAGAGAAATTTATATTTAAGTTTAGTCGCATCTGCTTCAGTAGCTTTGGCTACCTATTGATTTGTTGATCAGTAAGTTTCTCCTTTATATTATTAAAGTTTTCTACACAGTCATTTTTCGTCAAAAATTGCAAAACGAACTCGAAAACTTCAATTGCTTGCAAGAAGATGTCAATATTGTACCTCTGAATATTTGTGCTCATCTTTTTACATTTTAAATATAATGAGATGGGAAGATCGAAAACTTCCAACTTCGCTACATTAACGTCTAATCGTCTGTTTATTTTGATTATAGTAAATGAAATTCACGGCATTGGGGAAGTCGTTGCTTCACCGAACTTGAAAGTTCTAAATCCCTTGTGATCAATCTTTGATGTGATTATGATCAATCTTTAATGTAATTCATAATTTTTAAAAATATTCCCATAAGTTACATGAAAGATGAACGAAGGAAATGTCAGGATTCATCGTGAAGAGTTGAATCTTGTTGTAAAACGCATTTGGAAATACCAATTCACTGAACACAAGATTCTTCTACAATAGATCTTTAATTTTGGTCCACAAAAGTTGCTTCATTTCCTTCCATAACTTCAAAAGTGTTAAGGGATTTTCCTTTCTCTAATTAATGCATTAGTCAAAATGGAATGGAACATTTGATCTGTCTTACAAGATGTTACATGTTTGAACAAACCAAATAAAGAAAGACACACTTAAGTTGCATTTCATTATGGCAAATGTATGGAAATGAAGGTGAAGGGGGAACCTCTTATTCACATGAGAATATTGTGTATTTTCTCATTTCATTTAATATTAATTCTTAATTTTTTCTTTCATTTACCGACAGTCATGGAATAAATACCAATATTATTGATGTGAAAACCCTTTGTTAACGGTTACACTATTCATTCAATAAGTAACTAGACAAATTGCTGCAGCTCAAAAACAATTTATTTAATGAATACAATACTTAGTCTATTTTTCAATATAGTCACCAAGAACTCTTACACTTTTGTCCCGTCGTTATTCTAATTTTCTTATGCCTCTAGCATAAAATTCCTTCGGATCTTGAAACCACTTTTGCACCACATCTTTAACTTCATTTCATGAAAATTGTTTTCCACGTAAAGCCTTCTTCAGGGGTTCAAACAGGTCTCGCCTCCGATGGGGCTAGATCGGACCTGTAAGGGAGATGTGAAAGGACCTCCCACCGCATTTTTTGAAGTACCTCTTGAGGTATGTGTGCCGTATTTGGGCGCGTGTTGTCATGAAACAAAATAATTCCTTCTGTCAAGAGTCCGCAAAGTTTCGTCCGAATGGCAGGCTTTAATTTGTTTTCGACCATATTACTATAATATTGGCTGTTGATAGTTCGTTGATCTTCGAGATAATAAAAATAAATAGGCCATTATTAGTCCCAGAATATTGTAAGCACGACTTTACCTGCAGACGCCTGACTTGAATTTCTTCCGACTGGAAGAATTCGTATACTTCCATTGAAGGCTTTGTCTCTTGGATTCAGGCTCATAAAGATGGATCCATGTTTCATCACATGTTACTCTCGCATGTGTTTTATTGTACTGCAGTTTTTACGAATGATGTTGTAGACAGTTTCAACACTAGCGTGCACTTCCTCAGCTAGCAGTTCAACAGTAATACGCTCGTTGTCTCGAATTAACGTGTCAATGCGAGATTCGATGCAGAATAATGCAACTTCGGCCGGTCGTCCACTTCGTTGCTCGTCAGACACGATGACCGTGTGGCCAGTTTTAAAATGATCCACCTATTTGTAAACGTTCGAACGATTCAAACAATTACTGCGTACGCTTTCAACATCCTGCCATGAATATCACAACCTTTGACTCCCTCTGCGACTAAAAATCTTATCACAGAACGTTGTTCTTCCACGATGCAATGGTTGAGAGTACCCGCTATTGTTAACTGAGTGATTTCCACGTTATATTCACAAGATGGTGTCGAACAGATATGAACAAATACCATATCAAGGATGCCAACTTGACGTTCTGAAAAGATTATATTGATTATTTGAACAGTTTTTGCGCAGCAGCGATTTGCCTCGTTACTTATTGAATGACCTATGTATTACCCGCGCAACTGTTCTTGAACGATGACTTTCATTCCCTCGGCCTACGGCAATACACAGTTGAAGACCAGAGTTCGCAGCGAGCACTGATGACAGCATTCCAAACTCATCTTCATTGGCACGTAAGAAAATATGTTTACTGTTGAAACCGAGAATTCTGGTTGTATTTTTCTAAACAATATCTAAAGAATTGTACAAACCAGATCTAGATCCATCACAAGAGATACCTCGAACTTCTGGGAAAATTAGAACAGTATGAATTGAGAAAGTTGCCAACTGACTGATATTCCAGAGATTGGCATTGCTTCATAAAATCTAGTGGCCGATGTCGTAACTAATATCCACACTCTACCCTCATTTCTCTAAGCCATCGTTCAAGAAAAGTTGCGCGAAAAATACTTTCTCGTATACGCATCTAAATATATGTAGTACGTCATGTAAAAGTATGTAGAAAGTTATGTAATGCTGCGGACAATCGATTTCGCAATTTCAACGGAAATACACGTTTTGGGGTTCTCTGATACCGAATAAGTGTTTTTTTTTTCCAAAACGTCCGTCCGTCGGTCGGTCCGTCAGTCTGTGAACACCACTAGGAAAACAACACGTAGGATTTTTTCCATATTGAAGAAACCCCTGTCCATCTGCCTCAGTTGAAGCTCTGAAATTTTGAAAAAAATCTTTAAAATTTTGTGGTACTTTACATGAAGCCCTTCAGACAATTTCAAAATTTGTTCAAAAAAGACTCCAAATTTTTCTTAAAATTTCTTGTAATAATATATTAAAATACACTTGTCAATGTGGCATAGTTTCGATTTTCACGGTTAACCCTGAATTTTCAAAAATTGCAAAAGTTTGAATTATTTCCGGCGTCCAGATCCAACCAAGGACAGGTTTAACCTCGTTTAATTTTCCCTGTAGCGGCGTCCAGATCCCCATATTCTTTATCTCCAGCTATCATATATTCCGTTTTTTAGGTTTATAATGAGACCCTATCTTTCATATTCCTTTTTTTAATTTGCGAAACATATAACTTGCATCATCTTCGTCTCCAGCTATGACCACTTGATTATCGGCAAACAGCAGAGTGTACAATACATCATTTTCTATCGGCAATCCCATTTCGCTACACTTCCTTTTCCAATTTTTAAACGCTTCTTCAAGATAAATTTTAAATAAGGGAGGGGCTAATGAGCAGTCTTAACCCCTTATTCACTTGAAATTCTGGGGAGAGTCGTTTACCTACTTTCACAGAGCTGTTATTATCACTATATATTGCATTCATAGCATTAATATAGGTTGGCTCGATAACACTTTCTTTCATGCTTGGCCATAACTCATTTAATGGCACTGTATCGAGTGCCTTTTGCAGGTCAACAAATACGAGATGAACATTCCTTCCTCTTTCAACTTGTTTTTCTAATAGATTTTTTTTATTGAGAAAATACCATCAATACATGACCTTCCTACCCTGAAACCATTTTGATCCTCTGATTCTGTATAATGATGTTCAATTCTACTGTTTAGTATCCTACCGTAAAGTCTTGCTACTGTGCACATGACGCTTATCCCACGATATTGTTGCAGTCTCGCCTACTTTCTTATAAATTGATGTACTGAAGGCCTTTTTCCACTCACTTGGTGGGGCACTTAACTGTAGACACTATTAAAAATTGTTGCCAGTATTTCCGTCACACTATCAGGTGCTGATTTTTTAAAAGCTCTACACTGATATTACCTGTCCCTGGGGCCTTTCTTTTCTTCATGAGGACCAAGGCTGCTCTAATTTCATTTGGGACAAAAGACATTGTACGAAGGTGCCTCGTAGGTGTTTTGATGCTTTGCATCTCTTTTTGTTGAGGGGCTTGCATAAACACTGTTCTACTTTCAGTTAAAAGACCTCTGAAATGACTCCGTTTTCGAATGCTAATTGGAACTATTTCTGATCTGTCTTTGTTTTCCATTCCCACTCCTTTTATTACTCTCCAAGCTCTGTTAGGTTTCGTGATCCTTAGACATCTATCCACTTCCTCACTAGTCTGTTCCCTGTACTCATTCTTAGGTTTACTGATTTTTCTGTGAATCCCTTTCCTTTACACTATTCAAAGTCAAAATTTAATTAAAAAATGGGTGCCGTCTTTGAGAAAAAATTTAAACAAAATTAAAAATTGCCTAAATTTCACGCAAAATTATGCGGTAAGTACTCAAATTTTCGAAAAATTGTAAACAACTTTATTTCAAAATATATCTTTAAGGAACAGATTTCATTAAGGGAAAAATCGCTATGTAATATTTTAGTTGTAGGAAGACTCCGAAAAATTTTTGAGCTTTTGCCATTTTCGAAAAATCAGGATTTTCAGTGAACATGAGACCTGCACCATTCCCTTAATGCAACAATATTTTTTGGCCATCTCGTGGCGCAGAGCAAAGTCGCTCGCCTTTCACCAAGGAGATCCGGGTTCGATTCATGTCAAATCTCATGTGAAATTTGTTCCAACAAAACGAGTTTGGCTGCTTCACAAAGGTTAGACCAACCCCTATGAAGTGTCCTAAACCCTACCTATCCTTATTCCTTGCCAATTCTGGCCGCTGGGTAGTGACGCAGCAGGCGCGTATGCGGCGATGCTACCTGGCGGTCCCCTTGACAACAGACCGAGACGTGACGGACAGAAATATCTACAGTAACAGAGGATTACTCCAGATTTAAGGTAGAAAGTAACGGAGGATTACTCCAATAGCGCCCAACACCCAAGAAGGGGTTAGGAGACGCGTTGCGTCGTGAGTTGACGCAACAAATGTAAAAAATAAAATAAAAAAACAACCACCCTTCACATTATCCAACATGAAAATCGAATCGAAAACGGAGTCATTTTTTTAATGTCCCTGAGCCTTCATATAAAGTACCCACCAAAATTAAAATATTGGTTTCAAATTCCATGGATCGCGTTATCAGCCATATCGATTGGGGAATGTCATTTTTGGAGAAAATCAGTAGAACGGTTTAGCCACTAGAGTTCAGAAGCAGATGGACTGACGTTTTACCGTCAATAGATTTTTCGGGATCAAGGACCCAAAAAAACATCGATTCTGGCTACATCACATGTTGGGAGGATTTTTTATTCTAAATTTAGCAACTGAATTTATGCACTTTTTCGTTACCAGCGCCCGGCAATACGAGTTTTTTCTGCCGGAAATTTGCCGCTTTTTCCTTCTACTGCGTAAGCGGTAGCGAGAAAGTAAAAATACGCGTTTTGCGGACAGCTAATTGTACGCGAAAATGCACTTTCACTGCCTTGGTTTGTCTCCTAGTGGAGGATCGTGCTGCTCAGGGGTAGATCCAGCCGATCATTGGGGAGATCATGGATTTTTGTTCAATGATAATCATATTTGTTATTATATTGTGTATTGTTTTTTTGGTGTATATACGATACAACATTATTTTTAAATAATTATATAATTCTAACATAAATATTTAAATCAATTTTGCCAAGTAAAAGGTAACAAATGAAAACTCTCTGCCTTTTTGGGGGGGGGGGGGTATGGCCCCCATGCTCCCTGGTGACCCTTATAGGGAAGGTCTGATTAAAGTGAAAAATTGAGTGCAGAAAATAGTGGTTAAATTCAGGAACAGAAATAAAGGGGCCGAATGTTAATTGGGAATCAGTTATACAAGAACATTGGCACCACAACTGTGTGCCCTCTTCAGGGTGTACACAAAGCAACTAGCATGGAGAGTTTTCAGTGAAAAACTTGAAATGCGATGTTGCTTAAGTAGGGGTATCTGCTCACACAAAATAGAAAGTAAAGAATGGAGACAGGAAAGTCAGCTTTGTAAATAGGACCATTGCTGACTGGAACAACTTACCTGCAGAGGTGCTAGCAACTCTTCCCGGGAGCACACAAGTTAGACTTTCGAGAGTTCAGTAGATTGCCAGTGTCAAGTATTCAATGATGTGCGATGTAGTTCAGTGACGTGTTTCAGGATGATAGGCCAAAAAAGTATGGGCAAAGTGTATTAATGAATAAATTACTGTGTATTGAAGGGACTTAAGTAGAGATGGATATGGAGTAGAAATAGACTTATCTATTTTTTTATACTTGTCTATTTGGGTTTTATTTTTACTTAATTTTTGGTTGTTTATTTTTATTTTTTATGTTTTTTTAAATATGTTTGTAGGGACATTTTTTTTCTTTCTTTCCTAAATGTTACCAGGCACATGCTCAATTGCAGTCATTAATTATTATTATTATACTTGTATTGATTTTGCAACCTTGTACTTGTATTGATTTTGCAACCTTTATTACTCATGATTAAAACATTGTGTTAAAATGAGAAACGTTTTCTCCAAATGAACCTATGATGCAGTTCAGGGCTTACAAGAATAACTATATTACTTTGGGAAGAACATGAGACCAAAGTGAGATCTTCACTGAAATTAAACATTAAAGACAATTTGTATTCCAGCAAGCATTTCCTGAAGTTCTTGGGGGACACAAATTTTATTTTTTTTTAGAGTTCCTGTGAGAGCTATTCCACATTCCGAAAGCTGTTGAGATGCAGATGAAAAAATTAAGGTTTGCAATTCCATGGACAGATTTCAATGGGTTTGTAAGGTCTAATACCTTGCCAACAAACTAACCAGCAACAATGAAATGCATAGTGATCTTGTGGATAGAGAGAGCAAAACTACAACTTAATCAACCTGGGTACAATTGTACCCAACAACGTTTATTTGCATTTACTTCACTTTATATTTGTCTGTATTCTATCATTTACTAATATCACTTTAACAAATTCATCTCATATGAAATATCAAGAAGATATGCAATGGACAAAAAATTGAAGAACAAATTAGAACGAACTGAAGCATGAACGAAAGTTGTCTCATTGTATTTTCTGTGGAGGGGGATGCACAATCTTGGTGGGCAATAGTAAATACAAAATGAAGTTCAATTCGTGGCTTTAAATTTAATGATAAAAACAGTTACCTTAGATGGAAGCAGATATTGCTTTTCTTGTCTTCAAATTCCCAACTATTTCTCTTTCCAAGTTGTTGATCTTTAATTGCTTTCTTTTAATGTTGAGAATCACACTTGATATAAATTTTCCTAGCATAACAGAGTTATCAAAACAATTGGAAGTGTCACTAGATTGTCTGTTGCTAGACCAAGAAGATATGCCTTTAAAGGCAACAAATGCTCAAATATAAATATAGGCAAATTTTCAATTACTACAGAATAAATTAATGTCTCCGATACACCTTGCAACATGGCTGTTGTTCCAACCACTACCCTAGTAAGGATACATTGATGTTAATGTTTTCAAAACATTGATGTTGTAAAGATTGATATATTAAAGCTGATGTTTTGAGAATGAAAAATGAACTCATTAAAATTTTGTTAAGTTAAAATATAAAATAATAACTGATGGTACCACTGTCAGTTTGTGTGTTTGATCCACACGAATGCTGTTTGTGCTACCTTCATTAAACAGACTAGGTCTCACCCAAGATGACCTTTACACCCTGGTATTTCCTACATCTTTCCTCATATTTTGTTCATAAAGAGGCTTTCTCAGCTTTGTTTTCATGTAAATCTCAATTATAAATTAATAAATGGGGCCACTGTGGCATTCAATAGTGTTGCACATGAATTTAATCTTGGAAGTTACGTAACCAGCTTTAAAACATTGTGGTTTTTTGTCAATGTATTATTAATATAAATATTTTAAAGTGGAAACATTGATGGTTAGTTATCAATTTCATATCACTACACCCTAGTCAGAAGGCAGCAGCATGGTGATACACTGACAACTGAAATAAGGAAATTACTTCTCACACAGCTTCAATCTCAACCATTTTCCGTGAATGCCTTCACATACAAATAATGAAACGTTCATCATTACCTACACATTTACTTCCACAATTTTCCCATGGAGATTGACCAACATTGTTTCATCTTCAAGCACAATACTCCTAAATGAAAAAAATTCATGAAACCAGAAATGAAGATAAACCAAATTATCAATTCATAAATATATTTCGAAACTCAATAGGTATGTAGGGTTTCATAAAAGGGGGCTTTCTATTAAAATCAAACACCAATGGACTCTCATCAGTCTCCTTTATTAGAATCGTCACAAAGCTAAATGCAGTTCACTTCAAATCATATTAAAATGGAACATGGGGGAGGAGAAAAAGTAGTCCCCCGTGGCCTGCGGCAGGCATCGTGCCTCTGTCAGATCAGTGGCCAGCACTGATGCTGTCAGTCAATGGCATGCTCAGGTCACAGGGCCCTTGACATGTGCATCGGTCCTTACATCCAAATAGAAAACTCAGTATAAAAAAAACAAACCCCATCCTCAATATGCAGTATGAAAACACCAAACTAAAAAGCCTTTTTGGCAGCCCAGGAGCAGAGGTTTGTGAACAAGACTGCTGTTGGAAGGCAGGAGATCCAAGTGGTTGATGCAGCTATTACGCACATTCATTCATGGATTAGTTCTCCAAAATATGCAGTGACAGCCACTAGCTTCTTGTCAAGGAAGTTCTGTTCAATCTCCACCTGTCCTCCAGGACCAGCCAGCATCACCAACTGCAACAAAAGAGCATTTCATTTCAAAAATCTACAAGGAACTACATTTTGTATTATTGAAGTACATAATCTGATTCCAATCTCAAGTAGCCTGAATCTTATTTTCTGTCCTTTAACCACCCCTATTCAAATTTAAAGGTCTGTGGTTCTTGAGAAAGGCATAAGAATGTTTCTCATTATAAAACATGATTTATTGACACAAAACATTAACGCATAAAATTCTTTCTTTCTGTCTGGCTAAGACCAATACATACTTGTTGATATGACAAACTATTTCCCGGTGTTCTCCCTGTACTTCCTACACATTGATTGTTCCGAAATATGTCTCCCTGTCAACACTTTGAAGTATCTCATAGCAACAGATGGCATGTGATAATTGGTAGAAGTTTTGACAAACTTGGTCCAAAGGTTTCAACCCCAGGCAGAATACGGAATCAAGAATAATATCTAATGAAAAAAGCAACAGCACATAAAACCCAATCAGCCTGTGTTAAATATATAAAGGATTTGAAGTTACAAAAGCCATACTAAAGTTTTTGTTTCATGTTTTCATACACCCATGGTTATACAGACACCATTGTGTCTGACAGTAGCAGCTTATTAATACAGAAACATTTACAAAAACAATGCAATAGAAAATCACAAAATATTTCATTACATAAGAAATCACAACTACATTAAAGTGTCAGGCTAAAAATTAGTCTGTTTTTAATTCACACGATTCATTGTAGTTAATATCGATTGCATGTACCACTATCATTTACACTTGAAATCACAATTGTTTCGAGTAATATGTGATATTGGATTATGGAATATTATTTGATTTAAAAGTTTGTACTAATTAACTCTAAAAGGGAACTTCAATTGTCTCCAGTTAAACACATCACAGCAAGATTTCCCTCACAAATTGATTTCACATGTATCACTGTTTCTTTCTTTCTGATCCTCCTCCTGTACATAAGCACGACTTTTTAGGTACCCCTGAAAGTTTTTCACTTTGAATTTGCAGCGAGTCTTTCATTTGACACCATCTAAGAACATTCACTTCTGTGCCAATCTCTTCCTGTTATGCTCTTGATCATGCCCTCTGCTTCTTAAAACAAGAAATTCGCAATGTTCAATGTTTGCATGATTGAGTTGTGAACTGAAAACTCATACTTTCATAACACATGGGTGTCGAAGTTTCCAACACTTGGGAATTTTTTGCTAAGAAATACTTCTTTCTAATTATCCCATGTCTGTAGATGGATGTAGAATACATATTCTATCAAGGTGAATTTTTTCACTTTGATCTTTTGCAAAATCCATATTTGCACTCTCCAGGCACCTAACTGAGAGTCCACAATGTGTAACAAAATGCCTTCCAAGATTTTAATTAATTGTTCTATATAAGAGTTCTATAGAAAAGAACAGAACAACACAAGTTCTTTGTTACACCAACATTTAAATGTGAAAATACACAAAAAATCTGAGTTCAAGAATGTGCAATATCATAAATACACAAAACTTAGATTCAATTCACTAAACTGAAAACCCATTTTTGCTAATTCAAAAAAGTGAAATTAAAACCATTGAAGTATGAATGATTGTAACAACTTATCTGAACAGTTAGAAGTTCATTTCTATTTGATTTTTTATTGTATTTTATGAGTTAAATTATGATAATTTCTACATGAATGAATTCCTCAATCATCAACATCAAAATTTATTAATATGTTTATATATTATAAAGGGCATTCACTCTTAAAGTAAAATGAAATAAATATAAATCCAACCAAAACAAATTTAAAAATCAAAATACATTTCAACAAATCATTTAAACATTTATGTACTTCTGCCTGGTACAAAGATTTTGAAAATACATACCTGATCTGTGTTAACATTACGTGGCACATAAAGTGCAATATTTTCTGAGATGCTCTGGGATTCACGGAACAAACGAGTACCACCAATAGGCTCCAAGAGGGATTCAATATTGTACGCTTCAACAGCCAGATAGCGGGGCCCACCCCACGGTGGGCTCAAGAAAACTACATCTGCACGCAGATATGGCGCCAACTGTAGGAAATCCCCAACTACAAATTCAATACGATCTGCCACTCCATAGATTCGTGCATTATGTTGTGCTAGCGCTACTTTAGCTGGATCAATGTCTATAGCAATCACTGAAAAATAGCAAGGGCATAAACATGAAAATCAAACTAAACCAGGCTTATTAATCAACAAAAATATTTTAATGACACTAAAAAAATCTACAAATATGCAAATATAAATAAACATTTTTGTCTATAAAGGGGAAAAAAATGAGTGTTCTACTTCAATGAACTCTGAGCTCCTAAAAGCTCAAAATAAAATGAAAATGGTATGTTTTCTTACCTCTTTCACATGTGAAGGCAAATTGAATTGTATTTCCTCCTGAACCACAAAAGGCATCAACTATGACATCACACTGACAGCGCTCAGCAATATGTTCAGCTACTTTCTCTGGTGTCACTGAGAACCAACTCTCTATAACATGAAAATGTAGATTATAGTTTCTTCTTTCAATCTAACAATCAGCACTAACATTCACATTTTGAATCACATTAAATTTGCTCTCAAAGTGCTTATAATATCAAGAGGTTATGATTGTAAAAGCCAGATACAGCTTGTTTCTAATCAGAAACACCCATATACTTCTGGGCAGATAGTCATGCATTTTAAATTGCACAATAATTTCAGGTCCCCATCCTGTTATTCAGGTTACTTCTTGAGTATTAAAGGAAACTAAAAATTCCTATCTCATCCCTTTCCAAAATCAAAACATCAAGAGAATCCCCACTGTCCAATATTTAACAGACCCCCTTGCAAAATATACATTTACTTCAATTTATTAACTCACCATAGTCCAGACGTACACCCTCGTCAAAGCGAGAAAACAACTGGTAGCGGCGCAACCAGTACTTTACTAGCCCAGGGTTAGCGGCTATTTCCTCTGGCATCTTTGTCATTCGCTTATTTTTCTTGCGTTTCTTCTTTTGTTGGGCTTTTCGTGTGTCATTTGTGCGCCCTTCACTGTCACTTAATGCCTCCTCACCGCACGGCATGTTCTCCATTTCTCCTCCAGATATTGCAGAAGCTCGGGGAGAGCGTGTCTGACAGTCAGACAGAGCCACAGGACGTCTACCAGGAGACACAGCGCCTTCTTCATCCTCATCTGAACTGGAGTGGCCACCCATTGGGCCAGAATTGCTGCCTGATACTTCAAGGAATTGCTTCACCTGCAGCAAGATCAGATCATCCCAAATGGAGCACTCTGACTTTCCATCCTTCTGGCAGAAAAGAAGTGTGGGCTTACTCCCATCCATTTAATAAAAAAAAAAAACACCTTAGTTATACATTAATAGAACTGAGGAAAAGTTTCCACAAATGCGGGTCATATTTATACTTTTTACTCTTGCAGCCAATATTTTGTAAAACCTCCCAGGTTTGCAAAAGAAATCATTATACCACAAGGAGCTACAGAGCTGTCAGTTCAATAAACAAAACAAGGATTGTATAAAAAAGCAAGAAACTATGAAAATTTCATCATCATTAAACTTTTAACATCAATATATTTCCATTTGGAATTCACTGATGCTCCGCCCTCAGTATTTGTCACAGCCTTTTGAGACCCTGATCCACATGCATCACCCCCATATTCCTTTGCACTGCTGAGGTCCACAGATCCATTAATGTTTAGTACATACATTCACCTGCAGATCCATAATGACACTTAAAACTGTTAAAGAGTGCTTAACAGTGGCCCATGGGCCCTTATAAATGCATAGAAGGGTTTAAGAGATGAGGAAGAAAGGTGGTGGGCAGGAAGCCTACACATCATAGTCTTTGGATCCTTTGGCAGCACCTAACTCTCCATGTCCACAGGCTGACCACTCTTACCATCATCCTATCTACTGTTAACCAGGGTGGGAGAAGAGATGGGAAGAAAAGGTTATTTGTTTAGGTAGTTTCACAGTGGTTTGGAAAAGCCCCGACCAAACCACTACACAGAAGCTAACAACCATGCCTAAGGCAGGATTTTAAACTGCGACCCTTTGAGTCGAGATTGCTAATGTGAGTCCGTCCATCTTAAGATATCTCAGCTACACAAGTCAGCAAAACTAAGAAAATATAAATACCAACAAATTATTCAATGCCGATATAAATATTTTCATAAAACGTTCTTAGGGCTTCAAGAAATGAAATTATGATTTTAAACAAATTCCTCCGATTTTGTTCATTTATGAATATTCCTTGTAAATTATTACTTTATCTTTACATATACTATAATTTAACTCACACCTTTACAACAATCTGTGAAGGGGGTATCACAAATTCTTGTTGTCAAACGAACAAGTACATACACTCACAATAAACGGAGGTAACTGGAGTTCAGGAGTGACTGGTCAGAGGCCAGGGTAACAGGGAATGTTGGGTGTAAGCCAACAGCTCCCTTCCCCAGATGAGAAACTGGGAGATGGCATATCTGTGGAAGAGAGAGGCGCAAGGAAGAGCAGGTCGGTCCAGGAGCTAGAATTTAAAGGAACAACGGAAGTAATCAGAGAGCCAATGTTAATGTTAAACCCATTACATTAACTTTGCAAGCATTTTGAAGAAACATGCTAATAACATTAATGTTTCTCCAGAAATAAAGCATCTTTTTTCTCCAAAAACTGGCAGGAGCATACTGAAATAAATGCACTGCATACATATTCTTGAAATTAATGCTTTTAAGTATTGTGAGCTGCTTGATTGTTTGTAGCAAATAAAATTTCATTTTCAATAAAAAATGCACAATGAAGATTACAATTCTATAACCAAATAAAGCGAAAATGACAATTACAAAAATTACTCACCTTATCTAATACTACTGCATTTCTGGTAGAGGTGTTTTCGCCTGCACCTTTGTACATGTTCATCCTGAGATGTCTGTTTTGAAGACGTATGTTTTTCTTGCGGTAAAACACAGAGCCTTGGTGGAAACGAGGAGCACTCGCATGCCGATTATGTGAAGAAGGAGAAAATGCATAGCCCATGAGGGAGAAAGCTCCCTTAACACGATCCAGGCTGGACTCATCAGAATCACTTTCATGGCTGCAATAAGACACACATGAAATAAACTCTTAGTAATTATCATATTTTAGAAGATTATGAAGATGTATTTACTTATGTGATTGTATATGAAGTACAACAGAAGAGTTCACAACTTGTGATTAATGATTTTGGCAGTAATAAATATGATATTAATAAAAAACAACCAGGAAATTTTCTCCACGCCAATACCAAAGTTAAGTCATAAAGTAGCTAAAAATACTTACAATAAAAAGAGTATTTTATGACATCACTTTCTATTAAGGAGTACTTCAATGCAAGCAGCCTCCACATTTGCTTAACATGTGCCATTTATATAAGGATTGTGCAATAACTATGCCAATAATTATTTTAACAATAATTTAATTCATAAAAATAAACAATTCTCATAAGCAAAAATTTGTGAAAACCAACCTTCTTTTGAGTGTGATAGGTTTCTCTTCAGGAGGCTCATCATCATCTTCATCATCATTTCCAATTCCACTACTTGGAACATTTGAGCAGGTCCCCGTTGAAGTTGAAGTATGCTGTGATGCATGAGATTGTGCTTGTTGACTACTGTCAGCTGCTGCGCGACTTTTGTCTTCAGTTCCACAGTGGTCATCTTTCTCCTCAACTGGATCTGTAGGTTCTGCATCATTATCGAACACGCTCATGTTCTGTAGAAGGTAACCTACAGAATCCATTAATCGCCTGTAACAGAATACAAAGGTTACACAAAGAACAAAACAACTATGAACAAGTATTTCAAAGCAGTCACTACCAAAATATACTTCTAGAATACAAACTTCAATAAGAAAAAAAATTATAATTTTCTTATTCAAATACACTTTTTTTTTTCTTTTTAACTGCTTCAAAGGATGTAGCTCACAAACAATACAGTACAAGGAACCAGCCCGTTTTATCTGACTGTGACAGATATTAATAACGTTTTGACTTCCGGGAAGCACAATGTCATTATTTAAAGTATCAAACATACATGTAATAGTCATAATTTAAATATTTTCAATACATTCCAAATTTCACAACAAATAATTTCTGTATCAAAATGCAAAACGCATTAGGAGAGCAAGAAAACACTTTTATGCACAAGAGAAAATCAAACACCTTTCCTGAACACTCACACGCCATACAGATATGACATTCAGCATTGCAACAAAACGGGCAATAGATTACAAAATACAGTGCAATCTCATTAGCACGTTCCCAGTTATCAGGTTTTCCCACTTAGTACGTTCATATTTTCAAGACCTGGTCTTAATTCCATCAAATTATTCGTTTACACATTTAACAATTCCGCTTAGTACGTTCAAAGTTTGTACAGGTAACTTGCTTTGCGAAAGAGACATGTTTTCCAGTGTATCAGCGCTATCTTGAATGTGCGTTGTTTTCATGGTACTTTCGGGTACTAATTTACTAGTACTGCACCAGTACTTAATTTACCAGTACTGTGAGCTTTCATCTCCATTCTTAATGAACAACTTTCAAACAAACATAAAACAAGAGAAGAGCACAGTTGTAAGTCATTAATGTAAAGAAAAGAATATTTTCAAGATTACGTACTAAAAGAATAAAAATGCGTATGAAGTTTCCATACTAAATAATCACTCCCAAAAAATAGTTTAACATGAACAAAACACAGCTGTACTACTAATAAATAAATAATATAAAGAAATACCAAGATACCTGGAATACAAAAGGTTATTTCTTCACTTCCACAAATAGCATTTAAAGTTAAATTACAATAATTTTGTTTATACACAATTGAATTTTCTCACATTTGCTTCAAATAAAGTATCATTCAAGAAATAAATTTTATGGATGTAGAAAAGGACCAACCTGTCTTTGCGACGTTGACGTAAACGGCTACGTCCTACCGCAAGTGCACGTGATTTGCGTAACCGCTGGGCATTGGCTGTGGTGTGCAAATTACTACAGCGGTTCTCCTCTGAATGAGACTCCATTTCCTCACAACAGTGCACCGCCATTGTTGCAGACTGTCTGGTTTCTCTGACAGAAATTTCATCTATGCTCTCCTCCTTTTCCTGAGAAATATTCCTAACTGTCCATACACTCTCCACTGGATGCAGAAGTTCTATGCTCTCTAAACGATTGGTCTCTGCACAGTCCCTTGACTCACACTGCAATGGAAATACATCCTCATGTTCTGTCTTGTGAGCGGAAGCTTTGTCACCACTTTCTGCTTCCAAAAACCGTGCTGAGGTAAAAGCCTTGTACTGCGTCTGGTATTGCTCTTGGAAGTGTTGTTTCCAAAGTTCTTGCCAATACAAATCTACTTCTGAAAGTACCATAGCTTCTCCACTTGAACCAGAACCTTCTTCAGAGGACATTAAAGACCCACTTCTCACAGAGTCTTCAGTGTCACAATTGAAATCTAAAGAGGAGACTGTGATTCTGGTTACATTGGTCATTGAATCAGTTGTCACTGTCATATTTGCAATGCTACTGTTCATAGAATCACAACGACTTCCAGCCACATGGTACTCAGAACCATCACTTGAAGACTCATCAGTAGAATATGGGGTCAATGACTGCCAATCATCTGGAGATGAACAAGCAGCTTTCCCCACAGAAACTGAAGCACTATCTTGAGCAGAACCACACGCAGACACACAACTGAAATGTCTTTTAACTACACAACTTTCTGGCTGATCATCACCTTCACTTAAATTGTCTCCCACACAATCTTTAGCACAAGACACGGCATTATCATCCTTCATGCAACCAATTACATTTGAGGTACTAGCATTGCCTCCCAATCCAGTACTTTCACCATTATCTCCTGATTTTGGAGATACCACTTCTGATTCCTGTCGCTCCAAATAATCTGGATTGATGTATTCTCCATACTTAGTAATCCAACTTTCCCAAATAAGCCTTTCACCGTTATCAGACCAAAATCTCTCCCAGTCCGACTGTACATTGCCTTGGTAGGATTCCTCAGCCTTTTGTTGAGGTTCTTCATACACATCTTGATGGCCAATGTGCAAAGAGGGTGAGGAATCTTGTACAGCTGAATGATCAGTTACATCACTATGAACATGTCGACAACCATGATGTGTGGCATCTCCTCCACACTCTGAGAGATCAGCCCCACTGTCACTCAAGTGAAGACCACCTCTCACAGCAATAACTGAAGAACCAGGACCTTCTCTTATACTGTCATGTTCATCTGTTGAATAATTGTTATCAGTGTGGGAAGCACTGCAATAACAGCTAACAGATTCCTCCTGTAACACAATAGATGTAAAAGATGACACATATAACCTTAATAATGAAAAACATTCCAATAAAAGCGGTTTCACTTACATCGTGCTTGCTGATGTGTTTAATAGAATGTGATTCAGGGACCGAATTGTGTATATGGTAGTTCAACCTTTCAAAATGATCTGATTCTAAATATACATGGGATTCTTCATCATTGCAATCTGCCTTCTCACACATACCCCCATTAAGTGGTTCACCATTACTGTAGAGAAGAAAAAAATGTTTTACATTGTAACAAATTTATTCTTAAATTATTTCAGTGACAATAAGGCAAAACCATGAGTACCGTATGAACACTCGACTGCACAAGCAATATATGTTTTCCTCTGTCGTGTGACCACTCAAGCCAAGATGGACTTCAGCTAGAGGTTCCCAGAGGTGTTCACACATACTAAATAAGAGCTTGAAATTCCAATGGTATAGAGTACATTACCGAATACCTGAGCCCACAGACTTATGAGTGAAGTTGCAGCTGATCTCAGCTGTTCGTCGAACAAAGGAATCAATCACTTTTTAATTAGGGAAGTGACCAGCAGTCCAACTAAGTAGTCAGTTCATAAAAGAAATATACGGTGATAGGAGATGCTAAGAACAATAATATTTTTGGCATTGCTACTTCGTCTTATTACCCAAATGCCAGCACTACAGCAGAAAGTACTCCCACATCACATAAGTAAGCGGAAGGCCAGCGATACTCCAGAACCTCTCGCTCCTGCTGTCCAACTCCGCAGTCGTGATGCACTCTTTCGGCAGGTGCTGGAATTTCTTTGATCAACAGATGACAGAAACAAGCGGGAGATTTTAGTTTCCGTCAATTTTTGTACCTGCTTCCTTTGGCTTCGCTTCTTTGTCAGCAAATCACTAAGTTATCACAGAAATATCAGTAATGTTATTGAGTTGAATTTCTTCACAACGAATGGTAAGGTTTTTCGAAATTAAAGAGTGTGTTATTGAAACTTCTGAATTTTTATTTGAAAGTATAGAATTATGATATAATCATAGCAATGAAAATGTGTTCCTTTTCAATTCCCTGAAAAGTGCTATTTACAATTATAAATAATTTAAATACAGTTTCTATTTGTCAAATGATTTTTACTAGTTCATCATCACCATCATCATCATCCTTTACGGATTAGGCATATTGCCTGTTCCAGTCTCTTTCCTTCTCATTCTGGGCCTTCCAATGTTTCTCTTACCTCCCGGTTTCAAATTCAGGGCTTGCACTGGATGTCTGTTTTGCGGCATATTTCCAATATGTTTAACCTGTTGTTGTCTGTACTTCTTTATTTTGTCATGTACTGTTCTTTTGTTCCCCCATATTCTTCTCTTATTTTGTAACTTTTTATTTGGTCTCTTAATGTACACCCCTTTACTTCTCTCAAAAATCTCATTTGTGCTTATTCAATCCTTCTAAAGTCTTGTTTTTGAACCCAAGTTTCACATCCATACAGTAAAACTGGGAGGGCCATAATATCATAAAATTTTAATTGGGTTTCTTTCTGGGCTTTCTTTTTAAATGTTAAACTTATAGTTCCACATACTGCTTGAAATTTATGAATCTTGCTGGTGACCTCCTTATCTCTTCCATATGTAATTTCACACCTTAGGTACTTAAAATGCGTTACTTGTTCTAAAACAATATTTTAAAGCACAATCTTTGTCCTTACTGATTCTTTTCCTTTAAAAGGCATTACTTTGGTTTTATTAACTGATACTATCAGAGAGTACTCCATAAAAATTTGTTCCAGTTGGTGATTAGAGTTTTGCAAATCATCTTTGTTTTCCTGCAGGATCACCTAGTTGTCAGCATATAATAGTGTATTTACAATGTATTTTTGCCCAGGTAAATTCCTGAAGGCCCCATGTTCTTCCACCTTTTAATTATATATCCTAAATATATATTAAAGGGTGTTGGCGAAAGACTGTCTTCCTGCCTTACTCATTTATAATCCTCTTCCTGGAAACAAATCCATTGTTTTTTACTGTGATATTAGTATTATCATTAGAGCCCGGAAGTTCAGGCATTTATTATACCTACAATAGGCATGCAAAAAAAGGCATTTATTCTGGCTAAAGTAGGGGGCAAAAACTAGATTTGCTACAACAGTACATACTTTGTCACAT
Organism: Teleogryllus occipitalis; assembly: GCA_011170035.1. NCBI lineage: Eukaryota > Metazoa > Arthropoda > Insecta > Orthoptera > Gryllidae > Teleogryllus > Teleogryllus occipitalis. Next base: position 72,183 of record BLKR01003804.1, read on the forward strand.
TGGAAACAGTCGTTATAATATTGTGTAATAGTGTAATACTGTTACATTATAATTCAAATATTAGTAATTTTATAATATTGTAATGTCTGCCGTAAAAACACTTCAGTCATAATGTAGTTACAAATTTGACCTAATGGCTGTCTGTTATTAACCTTGATACTTTATTAATTGGTCAAAAATTAAAATACAACTGTAATCTTTCTACATTTCAATCAGCATTTATTTCAAAGCTACAGTGAATGAGTGGCAACATTTTGAAAGGGGATATTTTTTCATCCTCAGGCTTTTACATGTCATGAACTATAGAAAAACAGGGGAATACAGAAAATTATTATAAAAACAACTCACAATTCATAGAGAAGAATGATCATCAACAGATCTAATCAAGAGTCTAAAATTACATAATAAATACATGCATGTTGTTGTTATGATTTGATGAAACAAAGAATAAATAGTATCAATTTGAATCTTGGTAACATGGTAAAATCTGAAGGAATAAATTCCCTAGAAGAAATTTAAAAAAACTATTAAAATTAAAAATTCTCTTGTTTATACAATGTCTTATTAAAAGCAAACAAATCTGAAATAAATTTAAAATTAAATTTAAAAGAATGATTATGAAGCAAGGTAAGTGCACAGCAAGAGAAAGACCAGACTTGTGTAAAAACATCAATAAGTTGAGAATAGGTGTTAGAAAATGACATGTAAGTGTCATTTGTCAACGACCTGGACGTGCCTTCTGCGCAGAGGATACGGACAGGAATGGTTGGAGCTTGAATGGTTTACAGGAGGGGTAAGGGTCAAAGGCAGGGATGGAGATAGGGAAGGAGGGGGAGCTGTAGTGGAAACTGTAGAGGCTTAACTGCTAAAGAAAAAGGGTTAAGAAGGGTTACTTACAGGATTTGTAAGATATGTGGGAGAGACTGACAATTACTAATGTGAATATCATTTTCACAGTACCTTGTTCAGTCATGTTCCTGTCATGTTGCATAGTCTGAGGATCAGAGAGCTTTTTTAAGACATTGTTTGTTCTGTTTAACTAATTGTATTAATAGGGGATCGTAACTCTTTTTTAATAATCATTTTTATAATAATTTTCTGTATTCCCCTGTCTTTCTATAGTTCAAGACATGTAAAAGCCTGATGATGAAAGAAAATCCTCTTTCGAAACATTGCCACTGGTTGATTGTATCTTTGATATAAATGTTGATTGAAATACAGAAAGATTACTGTTGTACTTTAATTTTGACTGTCTATAATTCTATGGAACCAATTGATAAAGTGTTTTAATAAAGAAATTTTGATAGAAAAATTGATAAAGAAGTTTGACTTCAGTTATAACTTGAAAAAGACCAAACCAACTCAAATGAAGCACCTGTGGTGCATACCTGCATTTATTTCAACAGACAGGAACAGTAGTCATTTCTTACTTCTTACTTACTTAAATAAGTGTATTTTTTAGTTGTAAGTTAAATCTATTACTTTTCTTAAATCTCTTTCATAAGAATATTATCTACATCATCACATGCACATGTTCCAAATTCTTTAATGCAATCTGTAACACAATGAAACAGTGCAATTGTTATTGAAGTGTCTTACAAATACTGCTTTCTAGCGTGCATGTAATAGGTAAATATGTAATAATTTATATGTAACGTAAACACAGAAACATTGTAAAATTAATGTTAAATAAAACCTTGTTATCGTTTCATTCATTTCGATCAGGGACAGTAAAAAGAATTCTGAGAATTTCAAACCTCCGTATCTCAATGTTGCCGCTTTGCGATCTGTCAGCACGTTGACAAACAAAGGTCGAGAAATTCAAAGTGGAAATTTCTACTTGTTTTGCAATTTTTGAAAGTACAGAGTTCACCGAAATGAAATCAGCACCATTTTCTTTACTGTTCTTTGCTACATATGTGGAAAAATTTGGAGTCATTTTTGAGAAAATAATTATTTAAAAAACGCCAATGTTTCATGCAAAAACTACTCATATTATCGAACAATGACCTTATTTGAAGATCCTTTGATGAACAAATTTCATTTTTAAAAAAATTCCATCTTCATTATCATAGTTATAATAAGTCCCCAAAATATGTTGAACTTTTGCAATTTTCGAAAGTTCCAAGAAGCGCAACTAAAAAGCGATCTACACCATTTCTTTATGCATCTTTGCTTCAACAGAGGGGGAAAAATTGGAGCCATTTTTGAAAACAATTTGAGGCTTTATTTAAAGCATGGTTCCCCCGAAAATCAAAATATTCGTTTCAAATTCAGAAGCCATGACATCAGTCGGGTCGATCGGTAAATATCAATTTTGGTGAAAATCATTCTTACGGCTACTCAATTATTTGTTCTACCAGGGGGATAAATGTCCAGCATGGGCACCTAAGCTTTTCGCTTTTATCCTCCTCCCCCCCTGCCGAAGCAGAAGTACACCAACAGGCTGGTGACCTCATCCCGCCGAAACGCATTTTGTTCTCACGGCAACTTCCCCATACAATGCCTGGGTTGGGACCACCCTGCCACCTATGCAGGCTAGTACCAGAATCCAAATTTCGCTACTCACATGCGCCGGGTATAAGTCCCTCATCGTTACCTTTAGTATCTGGTCACTGCCAAGACAAAGCTGAGAGTCCATCAGGGGACCACCTGAACTAAGGTCCGGGTGGTTTGAGGCCCCCTTTGTGTCTCCTCATTGCCTTCACCTTAAGACTATCGAAGTATCGCCAGGCCCTAGTCTACCCGTCGGGGGGGGGTCCGTGTACCTCGTCTGATCTTCTATACGTGGGATCCGGAGCATTCATACGAATGTCCGTGGCCCAATCCAGCCTAAGAAGAAGGCAAGCCCGGCAACACGGGGCTTAGCATGTGCCTACTCACTGCCTCCACCTTGAAACTAACGATGTGAGTTGCACCGTGAAACCTAGGGTTCAGGTGGTCGCTTACAACACTCCACCAAATCGTGTACTCCATCCCCCCCCCCGCGGGGCCACGGACGGACAGACATTTTGCCGTCTTTCAATAATTCGATGCTAAATGAAGAACCTACGAAACTTGAGTTCTGACTACATAACGTGTTCAGCCAGCGCCCTCTGGAGCAACCCGCGTCACGCAACACGCGTCGCAACACGCGTCCGCAACACGCGCCCGCAACACGCGTCGCGCGTTGAAAGCTAGAAAATGCGTATCTTGACTTACCGTTTAGCTTGAACGTCTTGCTTGAGCTGTGGGCACAAGACAAGTCGCCAAGAGCGCTTGTGTGCCGTTTTGCATAAAGATAGTGTTAATCTACAACCCGTGTGAAGTGGACGCGGGCATCGACGCAGAGGACATCAGCGATAGGTGACGCGCGTCAGCGCAACGCTCGTGTGACTCAGGCCTGAGAGGTAGTAACTTACTAAATGTAGAAGTAAGATTTGTCCACATTTTCGTTACCAGGACACGGCAATAAGAGTTACTGTGACCGAAAGGCGACATAGCAATGAGTGGTGCTACAGAACGACACAGGCTTCTCGTACTAATTAGTTTTCTCATCCTTTGATTCTGGACTAGCTTTTCGGTTTTGCTTTTCCCTTTTCCCAGCTGCCATCTATTACCACCTAAAAGACATTTCTTTCAGAATTTCTCAATTTTTCGGCGAATAGTGGAACTGAAACCACTTACTCTTCTATAATGTACTTCACGTACATTATAGAAGAGTAAAACTTGGTCGTAATTGCAAATTTTTCTTTGAAAATTTTGGGACCGCTTTTAAGGAAATGTCTTTTGAGACGATCTCAAAATTGCGCAATTTTGAGCTCATTTTCACAGAAGACTTTTGAGATTTTGACAAACGTCATTGGAAATCAATTAAAGCACTTTTACTCACAAATGCAGTAATATATAAAAAAAAAAAAACTAATACAAATGTTAACAGTGTGAAAGAAAATTACATTGAAAAAAATACATTGGTGTAATTTGTGAAAAGAAAAAAAGAGAATTCATCAAAGTAGCACTTATGTCATGTTATTTAGTTCACTTAGCACAATCTGAATAAAAAAAGGAAATATGGGCTGTTTTTTATTTTAGAAAATAGCATTTGAGCATTTCTGAATATGCAATGTTTTGAGCATGTTTTGCTAGTAAAGTTTTAAATTTTCAAGAAAGCATATAAAACTTCACACGAAGCACTTGTGCTCAGAAATGCAATAATGTATACATTATGCAGGTAATTTAAATATCAATGACGTGAGAGGGATATCAAAAGTGTTACATTTTTGTGACATTTGCATAAGCAAAAGAATACAATAAAAATGTGTTTATGTCCTTTTATACAGATGCATGTGGCACTACTCCTACGAACACTTAAAGAAAAAATTTGGAGCATTTTGAGAATATTTATTTTAATTTTTTTTTTAATATTGCCCTTATTTCACTTGAAGGTACACAAAAACTACTAAAATGTTAAAAAAATGTGCATGACTTTAATTAAAGAACTAATTGTGAGGAACAAATTTCTTTTGAAGAAAAGATTTTATCTTCAATATTGTTGTAGGAAGATGCCAAAAAAATTGAAACTTTTGTAATTTTTGAAAATTCACGTTAACACTGAAAATCTATGCCTTTTTTATAAGTGTTTATTTCTCTCTATTCTTACATGAAATTTATAGAAAATTTCTGAAGTCGTTTTGGAGAAAAATGTTTTAAAATATCCCTGGGGCTTCATGTAAGGTACATTGAAAATTTGAAGAAAGGTTTTCAAGAATACAGAGCTTCGAGGTGGGCTAGATTGACCAGTTATTGTTAAGTTTGGAAAGAATTCTACAAATAGTTTACATGCTGGTGTTCTTCACAGACGGACTGACATTTAGGGGAAAAAAACCAACACTTCTTCGTTTTTAGGGGACCTCTGAACATGTGTTGCTATTGAAATCTCAAAATTGATTTTCCACATTTAATAACTTTCTTTAAACTACTTATATTACATCGTTATATACAAAAAATAAAAAATATAATTGCTCTTTGAAATTGGGGATTGTAATTCATAATTAACAGAAACAATTCACTTGTAGAACAGGAATTAGCCTGTGTTGTTATAAGGTATTTTTACAATCTTGAAAGAAGGGAGTCCCATAAATAATTTATCCACAGACAATTGACATAAACAATTCTTTATTTCAATTGTCTGTCTATAAATTATTTATGGGACTCCTTACCTTCAAGAGTGTAAGGTGAATAATATGATGAGACTCATGAAATAAAGAATTGTTTCTGTCAATTGTCTGTCCATGAATTATTTATGAGCCTCCTTACCTTCAATACTGTAAAAATAATAGAAACAATACAATTCTATTTTTGGTCTCTAATGAAGAGATTGTTTCAAGTTGGTTTCAAAATGGTTTTCAATGGATGAAAAAACACTTTGAAGACATGAAAGAGTTTGAGAAAAGACAATTCATTGTTCAATGGATAAGCAAAATAAAAACAAAAACTAGTGGTGCTACAGAATGACACAGACTTTCTCATATTAGTTTTCAATTTTCTTTGGTCTGGGCTAGCTATTCTGACTTGCCACATACTCTTACCGACTGCCATTAATCACCAAAAGTTGTTTTTTTTTTTTTTTTTTTTTCCTCAATTTTTTGATTTCCGAAAAGTAGAACTGAATCATTACTTTAAGAATATTAAAGAAGAGTAAAACTTTGTCCTAAATGGCAACTTCCAAGAAAAGATTTTAATCCATTTTAAAAAGAATAGCTTTTAAGCGTTACTGTAAATGCGAAATTGAAGCTCTTTTTCACAGAAATTGTTTCAGTTTTCTATAAACTTCATTTGAAACACTTCCACTCACAAGTGCAATAATTTATACTAACTGCTGGAAATGTGCATATTCACGGCATAAGAGTTTAAAAAAAAAAAAAAAAAATTGTGTATTTAAAAATCAACAACAAAAGAATACAGAGAAATTAATTTTATGTCATCTGAAACAGTGCAATTAGCACTATCTGTACGAGAAGTTTGAAGAAAGAATTTAGAGCCGTTTTTGAGAAAATGATGTTTGAAGTTTTCTGAAGATGCAGAAATTTCAGCTCATTTCCGCAGAAAAGTTTTGAGTTTTCGAGAAACTTTATAAAACATCATTTAAAAAACATGTACTTGTAAATGCAATAATGTGAAGAAATCGCCACTATTGTAAATATTAATGACATTAGAGACAAATTAAAAAAAATACTTTTCTTTTCTTTTCTTTTTTTTCTTCTTTCTTTTTTTTTTCTCTCTCTCTCTCTCTTTCCTTTAACATTTGTAGAAAGTATGTTTAGTGTGCAAGGAAATTCCCAACATTTCAACAAGTAAACATTCCAACTACAATTGAAGGGCTTGGGATAGTAACGAAATAAGGCCCTGCAACCCTTCAATATTGTATACTTCATTACCAATTATACGCATCATCTATGAGCTATTCAGAGAGAATTTGCCACACAATGCCTGTTGCTTTCTTGTTCCTCAACCTCAACAGAGGATAATTTCAAACAAGATTTCTATTTTCTTTTAACAAAACCAATAAGAGAGTGTTTAGTTGACAGGTAATTAATATAAATTGAAATTTTTGTGTTTAACAAAAACATCATCTCAATGTTTTTCTAACACAAAATTTTGATAATACTGCAATCAAAGCTTTTTTCATCGCTTTAGGGAGTAAAATATTTGTTTGTTTGTTTTTCATAAATTTTAAACTGCATATGTTAAAGATTTTTACTGAGAGCAATTTTAGCCATTTCTATTGCAGGGAGAAAATGTGGCCTCTATCATAACATTGTGATTATAATGAATTAACATCCTGGTAATAAACTAGAAATATTATTTCTGCTGCTTCAGTTCTTTTACTTAAGATGAGAACATTGAAAAGTCTCATCCAGATCATAATATAAGTCTGATAAAATTAGAGTCTTGTTTATTCTGTAATTCCAAGAGGCTGTTGAAATTTAATCAAATTTACTTCCTAGTTACATGTAAAACTGCAATCAAAGTAAGTAGTTGAAGTTGGAATGTTTTTCAATGAAGTAAAGAGTCTAAATACCTTCTATACCTTACTATAGTCTACCAGTAATAAATCTTCTGGTAGATTAGATTTATTTAAAAGACTTACCTTAGTATTTGAAATTTGTTTAACAAATGTATAGTCTTCAGTGTAAAATGTATCTTCCTGTAATTATTAGAACATTTTTTGTGTCTCCCTCTTTAAAATAAATAAGCAATGCTATGTTGATGTCTAAATAATAGTAAATAGGGCCCAGATAATTATATTTAATTTAATATTTTCCTATGGTAACTCTGTCTAGTCAAATCAACATCTAGTATTCACGTTTCATATTGTTTAGTGCCTAAAAACGTTGACTTTTTAGTACATATATTTACATATGTTACCTGAAAGTACATGCATTTGCATACTTTACTAAAGAATAGATATTTTTATATATTTCTGAGTATTTCCATTTTCCTGCAATTTTTTGTATAATTCTTTGTATGATCCTTTATGTTTCTGAAAGGGAAATGCCCAGACTAACAATTCTGCATTTTCAAACACATGTTTTTCTGCAGCCTTCTGTCTAAAATGGTGCCATTGCATCGTGTTAAAATGAGTCTGTCGAAATACAGGTGATATTGCAAAACAAGAAGGCAAGTTGTCCATGCAATCCATAGCTTCTGGTGTGTTAGTTTTCAGGTTGAGTATTGCAGAGAACAAAGGAAGTCCCCAGGATTCAGAACAATTTGCGCTATTAGTGTAGTGTTATGTGGGGATAAATACATTACACAGGATATTGAATACTCGCAGTAAGATCTGTGCAAGTGTAAATATGCACCAGTGATTTTGTGCATTGTGGAACACTCTTTTAGTCAGTACAAGGCTCTCTTATGAGATAATAGGAGAATTTTCATTTGGGAGAGTTTGAAACAATTATTTGTTTGTTAATTTTATGGAGATCATTGTAAATAACAGAATTGTGTTCTGTATTAGGTTTAACGTTGGTCTTTATATTAAGTCTACAGAACTATATATAAAAGTATTTTGAAAGTATATTATAACAGAATTGGTATAATTAATGTGTAATATATTTTTTACTTTTTAGTACATATTCTTCAGTATTATAATACATATATATGTACATATTTTTCTAAGTTTTAGTACATAATTATCTGGGCCTTACTAGTAAATATTCATCAATTTATTAGTAATGGAACCAGATGAGAATGATGAAGGGTGTTCGGATTTTATTAAACATAGAGAATGCATAATTTAATCATTTAATATTAATTTTATCTGATTTAAGTCTGTCTTCCTCTTCTTCATGTTTTTTTTCCATTGTAACTTGACGTACATCCACCCTTCCATACAAAATTAGTAGTCTCTTATTATTACCAACTATACGTGAGTCTCAGTATGCTGGGATGATCTTCACCATTCATTTGGGCAATTTTGTGGAAGTATTTACACAATTTTGTTGAAACAAGTTTTTATTAAAAATGCATAATGTACATGAATAAAACATTTTCATTAATACCCTTACAAAACCCTTAACCAAACTAAAAAGCTTGTAATAAGTACAAAACTAAAAAAAAAATTGTCGAAATCTATACAACACAGGGATAAAACTACAATAAACTACCTTACACCATAAAACAGTTAACAGATGCCAAATTTAAGAAGCATCTTAAAAAACATCTAATAAAAAAAACTGTATTCTTTGGATGAGCTATAAACCAGACACTGTTTCCCCTGTTGATACTAAATTTAGTTGGCATAACGAAAACAATGACAATTGACATGAAAATGTATTACAATTATCATCTTCTTCTGCATTTTATAATTTAATGATTGTATTACTCGATATGTAATTGTTATATTATGTGACCATTCTGTATTATATTATGTAAAAAAGTAATTATTCTTAATTATTATGAATATATTATTTCATGTAACTGTTATGTAGGCCTATAGTATTAATTGTGTAATTCTGACTATAGTTTCAATTTGTAACGACTATCAAATGACTATTAATAAATATTATTATTATTATTATTAATTATTAGAAGAAGATATTAGTATTAGGAGTTCTCCCTATTCTTAGAAAATACTTCATGAAAGATAAAGATAAGATAAAGAAATTCTCCAGTCTTTTCCATATTAATATCTCTCCTTTTAAATTCTGGTAGTATTCCTTTGTTATATAAAACAATTTGTAGTCATTCATTTGCCATAAAAGTTTTACATTTTTGCTAAGATACTTCAGAAAATTTAATATTCATTTTAAGAAAAAATGTGTCCATCTTCAAATCATTATTAACTCATTACTTGTCTTACTTTTTCTTCTATTTATTTACTGGCAGGTAACTGTCAATAGAAAATTTTAGGTATTACTACCAATTTTGCTGAAATAATATTACAAGCATTTTTACTCCTTTACAACTGTGAAGTAATTTAACATTTCAAATAAACGTCATTAATTTCTTACAGAAATCCCTAAAAATAGTTACCTGAGCCATGTTTATAATCTTACATCTCACTATTTTCGAAAAAATTTAAGAAAACTGTGAAACCATTTTTGAGAATATCTTTTAAAGATTGCCTTCTTTCAAGGATAATTTCGAAAAAAATACTTAAATATTGAGAACAATAAAAGCATAGTCAAGTGGGCTTACTGACAACTGGCTCGTTGGTCTAGGGGTATGATTCTCGCTTCGGGTGCGAGAGGTCCCGGGTTCAATTCCCGGACGAGCCCGTTGTTTTACTGTATAACGCTCAGTCTTTAGAGCACTTCCCACCCAAACCAAGAATCCTGTCAATACCAGGGAGCCGACGTAGTACTCGAACATCAGAGCATCTTCATCTCGCTCTTGCTCTCACCAGCAGGAGCGCGAACGTGATCAATTTGAGCAATGGTGACTCGTGTGGAGGTTGCACGAATGCACAAGCTCAGATAATCGAAAAATATTTTATAATAAGTGAGGAATATACATTCCTGTTTCAGTGGCATTCAGTATTGAAGATATTGCAGCAAGATCGATATCTATGAAATCATTTTGAACCAACGAGCGCTCTTTCCGGCGTCTGGTGCTCTCCCAGGCCTTGCGCCATGTCACGTTCTTGGCCCTATTGCATTTACTCTGGTTCAACACAGGACTCGATGGGGCCTTCGGTTGCACAACCAGAGGATGGGGATCTTGTCGCCGAGCGTTGCGCGGCGTCCACCGGGAATGCCAATTTTCTATCTGCGACTGACTCTAGCTCTAACTTAATTTTATGGATTTCGCGTGTTATTAATAGGACACAAGTTCAGTCAGTTATTGACGGTATTGAATGCATTATTTATGATGTTTGGAGAATTTGTTGTCATTTAATATTGGGTTTGTTGATTCAAAAATGTACACTTGACTTCTGTCGAGTAAAGTTGGCCGTTCTGGAAGGAAGTCTCTTTCTGTCTGTCACGGTAGGTGCATATCACCGGCTGCAGTTACAGTATGAGAGCGCTGCACTATGCTTTTTGTGGCCAAAATTAATAACTCTAAATTGTGAAGAATTTATGATATGTAAATACACGCATTATAACAACAAACCCACACATAATTCTGCAAAGAAGTACAAAATCGAAGGTGGATAAATATTTTCTCTATATACAGTAAATTACTCCCACTAACACATTGTGAAGTCAGAATCTACGTTTTATGGGTCCTTGATACCCCAAAATCGTTTTATGGCAAACTTTCTGTGTCCGTCCCTCAATTCAATTCAATTGTGCCTTATTGTACAAGGCGCATACCATCAGGCCTCCTCTTCCGCCTGACTGCAAATTTCGCTACCCTCCATTCGCCATCTAACAGTATCACTCGGGCGGCGAAACGCAATTTGAAATTTTGCTCAAGGGCTTCCTTTCGTTTTATAGACATGAGAACCTTTTACATAGTGTAAATCTACATTAGACATCCGGCTTTACTTCCCCTCCCAAGGCAAGCGAACGATGGATTTCGTCGCCCTTAAAAAGCAACGGCTTTAATTGGATTCAAACCCACGAACTTCGATATAACAGTCTAATACGCTAAGCGTTAAACATCCGAAGTCGCTGCGAGCAACGGAGGCGCCCAAGCCGTTCAGAAGATTTTCTCCAAAATTAACATATCCCGATCGATTTGAGCATACTCAAGGCCCTGCGAGTTTGATACGGATGTATTTATTTTGGGGGAAATTTACATGAAACTTAATCACATTTTCAAACATTTCTCAGAAGTGGCTCCAATTTTTCAAAATTAAACTTTGTCTGCGGATCAAAAATGACACTTACAAATGATTCCTGTTTCATGCTGCGCGATCATAAACTAATATGATCATGAGGACCAGCGGCGACTGAGTGACATGATTGCCCCCATGGGTCAATTCGCCTCGCGCACGTGTGGCCGTCCGAACTCCGAACACGTACGGCAGATGTGGGGGATGGCTTCATTGCTGGGCAACCAATAGGGCGAACCATGGGAATTTTCCAGGAAAAATGTACGAATGATTGGATAAAGTAAAAAAGAGGGATGAGTTTTACCGATCGAGACGGAAAGGGGAGAAGAGGCTTCGTGATGCAGAAACCACGGGCGACAAGAGAGAAGCAAATTGACCGAGGTCGAGTAAGGACCGATAGAGTAGATAGACGGAGCCAGTAGGTGGCGGAGTAGGGATTCGCTAAAGTATCGTGGCAGTTGCCACTACGCGAACAAACTCTCTCCGAGTGTAGTAATCACGGCCTAGATGGCGTACGCTGAAAATATTCGGGATGATCAAATACGACTAGTTAGCGGATTGGAGCCTCAGTCGCACTAATTAACGGCATCCGAATCCAAACCCGAAAAGAGTTTACTACGAACCTACGTGAGACAGCTGGGCGTTCACGACACAGAACGGGAGCGCAGCGAGCTCGGGTCGTCGGTCTGGCGGAGTCAGCTGTTTTACCTCAGCCGACTTACCCAGGCGCCGACCCACGAGCGGTTTAACCGGAAGACGCGGCAACAAAAGGAGGCGTCTCTCTCTCTCTCTCTCTCTCTCTCTCTCTGTGCTGGTGGAGGACACTGGCAGGTACTTGAGGCGGCTTGGAAGAAAGGGAACTCAATGGTATGTGACTTCAAAGACATTTATGTAATCATCATTCTCAAGAAGCAAGAACAATAGTAGTGTGAAGTTGTAGAAGTTAGTAAATGTTCCATCAACCAAGCGCGTTGCGAATTTCGGCCTAATTTGTATCTAAATTCTCTTTAGTGTAGTAAATGACCTTTTTACTAGTCAAAAATTATTTCTTTTTAATTACCACCTGACAAATTCAGTGAAAATTATACCCTGTATATGCAAATTAAGGTTCCAATTAACAAGTGTGTAATAATTAGAGCATGCATACCAGAGAGCGTACAGCCGGGCAGCTGTTAACGCATTAGCATTTCTTAATTGCGTGAGTGTCGAAAGCAGGAACGAAGTTGAGGGAACGAATTCACAGACCAGAGAGGGTGATTTCACGCTACTGTCGCAGTTTGACGGGGCGGATACCATCACAATATTTTCGAAAATTTCAAATGTTCAAAATTTTTTCAGCATCTTCGTACAACTACAACATTGAAGATAGCCTACTATTTTCCTCCGTGACATCTGTCGTTCAAAGACATATTCAAAGAAGACCATGTATAATTTTTCGAAAATATGAGTAGTTTTCGCGTAATTTTGGGAGAAATATAGACAATTTTTAAACAATGGTTTTGCAAAAAAGGCTTCACGTTTTGTCTTTAATTCTTTTTCCTTGTACGTAACAAAGGACGCTAAAAGCAATTAGTGCTGGTCCCATTTTCGGTGAACTCTATTTTTTTTAATTGTAAAAAATTAACATTGGAAAAGTACAATATTGATGATGTAGATTTGTGTATACAAAATTTGTTTTAAACAATCCGATCATTAAATCAAATCAAGTCATTTTTTTTCAAAAAGAGTAGTTTTCGCGTTATTTGTGCTTAGAGTTAATGCAATTTATAAAAAAACCTTTTTCTGGATAACGCCTAAAATGACGCAAGACTAATTTTGATTGGCGAAGAAATGCGCATGTCTCATTTTCGTTGAACTCTCGGAATTTTCAAAAATTTCGAAAGTTAGTAAGGCGAGAGAGTACGTGCTGTACTGTACCACTAGTGTACTTTCACGCCTTACTATATTTACGTTGTAATTACGAAAGTATTGTAATATAGTGGCGGCAATTGAAATTTTATTCAGTAAAAAGTCGTGTTGTCGGGCCCTGGTAACGAAAAGGTGGAAATATTATCTTGCTCCTGAATACGTAGTAAATTACTTCCTCTAACACGTTTTGAAAGTCAGAATCCACGTTTGGTGGGCCCTTGATACCGAAAAATCGACTGACGGCAAACAGGGGTCTTTGGTAAATGCTAGCACCTAAACCGTTTAGGCAATTTTCACCAAAATTGATATTCCTCGATAGCACTCGAGGCTCTGAGAGTTCGAAACGGATACTGCGATCGTTGAGTGTACTTGACATGAAGCCTCTACATTTTCAAAAATTTCTCAAATATGGCTCTAAACGGTTTCATTAAACTTTTTTCTCGGAGAGAATAAAGAATAGCGCAGGTCTCATTATGTTTGAAATCTGTGAACGAACGAAAGTCGGAAAGACTGAAAATTCTTCCGGTTTCACACTATAAGTACAATATTCAAGTCAGAGATTTTTCCTTAATTAAAAATGTTCTATAAATTTACATCTTGAAATAAGGTAATTTAGTTCAATATTTCGAAAATGTGAGACATTTTCGCGTAAATTTGCTTGAAACATATGCAATTTTTAAACAATTAGTTTCTCAAAAACTGTTCCAAATGTGTTCCTCGATTATAGTAAAGGACGGTAAAAAAATTGGGGCTGGTCCTATTTTCGGTGATCTCGTATTTTTTAAAATGTGCAAAAAATAACATTGTAAGAGGAACACGGTTGGCAGAAACGTTGTGATTTGTATTAGTTTGTAATTTTAACAATAGCCTCTTGTGTGTTTTTTATTTGATACATTTTTGACATTTATCAAAAACCTCTCTTGAATATGAAGTGATTGTACCATAATTATTAAAACTGTGAACGTATTGGTGCGTGACTTTCAATAACTCAATGGAATCATGAATCACAGTCTATGTATCAATAGATATGCGTACACTGGGGTAATACGTATATTGCGGTAATATACTACATATGGGATCTAGAAGTATTATTTTTTGGTATCAAATACCCATAATGCTAGTTTTTCCGTCGAAAAATCATCACTTTTTGCTGAAACAATATAAAACTTTCTTTTCACTATGTATGTAGTACGTAGCAGGCGAGAAATTCAAAATAAAACGATTTAGTAATATTTGTATCATTCTCCAATTGATGAAGAATTTCCTGAACGCGCTGAATCGGAAGTAGGCAAAGGAAGCAATTTTTTCAGAGATATTTTCTGATATAAATGTTTTTGAGAGCACACTTACCGACAGAATTACAAGCACGTGCACCAATAACCGAGAAAGGGTAAATGAATTTCGCACTAGCCAAGTATACGTACTTTATTCATGTAGATAAGGTTTCTCTGTAACTTTCTTTAACTTTCCTTGAGTGAATTTCAAGCATTGTGAAAAATGTTTCAATCAAATCAGCTACCCAGCGCTTTTGATTGATTTTCGACCTTTCATAGACTTCTTCTTTTCCTTCGGGTCGGGTTGATCCGTGTCCAAACTGTCTCTCCCCTGTGGTGGGCCGTTGCGTAAGCGGCTGAAAGTAAATCAACAAGGAAAGGCAATTACTCCTCTGTCATTTCTCTACAGAATGTCTCAGAATACCTGTTACAAACTTCTAGGTCATTTAGAGAGATCGAAAACGGTTACTATTTGCCAATGGACTTGGGAAACATTATGTAATACATGTGAGATTCACGTGTGACATTTCCCCTGATTTAATTTTTAGGCAACTCCTTGTGCACAGACGCCAGGCAGGCCATGTTCCAGCGCAGTCAAGGGGTCGCTCACAAATTATGTAACGCTAAAGAGGGGTTAGGGGGTTTGAGGCAACGGTTGAGGTTGCGGTGCGTTACGTAGGGGTAGGTAGTCATACTTTAGTGTTACGTATTACTGACGTATATTATTAAAATCTTTCTAATAATAATTCGGTTTATTCAGTCTTATAATTCCATGTCGCTATAAACATGTATAATCGCAATACTGTTGTACCGAACTTACAACATAGTCGATCGCATATAAGTTTTGAGTCGACGCAATTCCGAGAAATTGCATTAATTTCTGGAATTTGTTGTTTATATAATCTTTCTCTCATTCCAAATCCCGAGTGGGTATTTTACCCACTGAGTTTTTCGTGTGTGTGTAGCCACCCACCATACCCACATTATCCACCGGCCCTGAACGTTACCTACTTCAGCCGGAATTGTTCTTAACTGCGTTAGAATTTGACCTGCCGGACATCTGTATACGCGAACTTCCCTAAAGATCAGGAGCCAACGCCACATGTATAAATGCAATGCGTTTTATTCAATTTCTCACAACATGTTCATGCAAAAATCGACAACACCGAATATTTTGGCTCCTTGGAATTGTGTCAACGAGGGTTAACTGTATCCTCAGGGACATAATCGTTGCATTGTGAAGACACATTCCTAATCATTCTGTGTTAAGATCATTGGAAATTTGTGCTGCAGAAATTAATTATTAATTCGATTAACGTAATAATAATAATAATAATAATAATAATAATAATAATAATAATAATAATAATAATAAAGCCTTTATTGATATGGTGAGGCTCGGGCCATCAGGCCTGCTCTTCCTCCGAACCATATGTCAGATATATACAAAACGATACAAAGATGTAATGTAATCACATACATTACAACGTACTACATAATGATGAGTGAATATATGATGAGTGTATTTTGAATGCCATATCAGATTATTGAGAGAGTTCGTATATTGAACATATTGTACTTACGTTATAATCGGGTCAGGATATGAATAGACGATTCTTAACACGTCTTCCATTAAATCTGTCCCCGGGGTAATAGGTATGTAAATAACCTTCAGTAAGCCCCCGCATTCTAATAAAGCATTTTTCGCCGATATATCGGACGTCACAAGCTGTAAACAAAATAAATACTACATTTTAACTAAACACAAATAACTAAAACAATATATTTCAATTCACAAAATATTTGAATGACATATTTTTTAGATCCTTTGTTGTTGCCTTAGAGAGTACAAATGCATTTCGCTACTTTGCATCTTCATTGTAATATGTTTGTGTTGGTTGAGACGTCTTCGGAAACGAAAGAAAGCGAGGATACATGAAGAATGCCGGCTTAATCTTGCGGAAAAGATGGAGCTATCGTGAACACCATAGTCATGCGCGCACGGAGAACGGGCCCCCTGCAAATTTTAAAAAGGCCCCTCTTTCCGTTACGTAATAAAATATTTTGTTTCCTTATTATGTTAAATCCACGATTTTCCTCTTTTCACGTTTATCATTTTCACAGGTCTCATTTTCGCCGAACTATCTGAATTTTGAAAATTGCAAAAGTTCAATTTCGTGGTCTTCTACTTCACTAATAAAAGTAGACTTTTTTTCCTTAATGAAATCTCTTAAAAAATATATCTTTAAACAAGGTCAAATTAAATTTTTAGAAAATATGAGAAGTTTTGAAGTAATTTTGCATGAAATAGAGGTAATTATTAAATAGTCATTTTCTCAAAAACGGCTTCAATTTTTACTTTTTCGTATACGTACGTATATACGGAGTAATATACGAAAATATAGAGAACGTTATATAGAAGGATTTTCCTAAGAATGAGCCAAAGTGACAGCTAGTGCTGGCAACATAACTGAAGGTTATGTGGTCATTGGGTCCTTCGGTCTATACACTCCCTTCCTGCATTCGTTCGTTTGCAGTTGGTTAACTTGTTAATGGCTTCGACACTCCTTTTGTGATGTCCTCGTCCGACAAACATATTGTGCGCCACGGGAAATAATTGAAATTAGGAAGTGCAGTGTTGTGCTCTTCTGTGAAAATTATCTTTTTCTATAAACATTACATTGAATTTACTTTTTGTGTGATAAATATGTTTATTTTAAAACCGACACTTGAATGTGAGATGCGTACTGGTGCACGTGTTTCCGGATATTGTGCTGTTGTGTCGTGAGCTGTGATTGAGAGCTTTCTATTTACATTCGAGGCAATTTTCTTTTACTGATTGTGAGAGCACGTTAAGAGATTTTCCACATATGTAATTAAATTTAAATATTTCCCGGACTCGCGTACGTACATATACCTCACCGAAAGTTTTAGACTTTTGTACATAACTAACTTCTGATATAATGCTGCGCGAAAAAACGGCGGATTTTCGGCAGAAAAAATCAGGGCCAGGCCCTGACAACGAAAAAGGAGATAAATTTAGGTGTTAAATTAAGAAAAACTAGAGGTTCTACAGAATGGCACAGACATTCTCGGAGCAAATTTTTCTAATTTCCTTGGTGTGGTCTGGCTTAAAGGTCTTGCTCCATTTTCTGGCCGTCTGCCATCTATCGTCCCCCAAAGTACGATTTTTTGACATTTTCTCAACTTTATGTTTTCCTAATTGTACAACCGAAAAATGACTTCAAGAATATTAAAGAAGAGTAAAACCTCGTCCTAAATAGAAATTTTCATTGAAAAATTTGAAGCAGTTTTTAAGAAAATGGCGATTAAGTATTATTGTAAACGCGCAATTTGAAGCTCTTCTTCACAGGAATCAATTGAGTTTTCGAAACACTTCATTTCAAGTCATTTGAAGCACTTTCATTCACAAATGAAATAAAGTACACAAATCGATGAAAATGTGCACATTAATGGCGTGAGAGATATTTAAAAAAAATACATTTGTATAATTTTTGAAAAAATAAAAGAAAAGAGAAATGTGGTGTTTATGTCATCGTATAGGGTTCGTTTGCCATTAACCGAACCAAAAATTAAAAGAAAAAATTTGGGGCCGTTTATGAGAAAATCTAGTTTTTGTAATTTTTTAAAATTGCATATATTGCTCGCGCTATTGCAAGAAAACGACTAAAATTTACAAAAAAATCTATATGACCTTGATGAAAGAACCATTTATGGGCAACAAATTTCATTCGAAGGAAAAGTCTTCAATATTATAGTTGTAAGAAGTTGGCGAAAAAATGCATACTTTTACAATTTCCTAAAAATCAGAGTTAATCCTGATAACCGGACCTATGCCCCCTCTATAAGTATATTTTACTCTATTCTAACAAGAAACTTAAACAATTTGGAGCTATTTTTGAGAAAATGTTGAAAAAGGGTCCTAAAGCTTCATATAAAGTCCTCCCAAAAATTAATGAATGTTTTTCAAAATCGCAGAGCTTCAGCTCACGCAAAAACGACAGGAGTTTCTTCAATTTGGAAAAACTTCTACGCATGTTTAAGGCGCTAGGTTTGTTCACATACACCAGACGGGCGGACGGATAGACGGACGGAGGAACGTATTGCTTTCAATTGTTTTTTGGGCATCAAGGACCCACAAAACTCGAATTCTGGCTACACCACGTGTTAGAGGAGTTTTTTATTAATTTAGCAACTGGATTTATCCACTTGATCGTTCTCAGAGCCGGGAATAAATTTTTTTTCTGTCGAAAATCCGCTGTTTTTTCGCGCAGCGTTACATAACTTTCTCTATACTACGTATATTACTCCGTATATACGTACGCAGATGATAAAGTAAAAATACTCTACGAGGTGCAGCCGGAATCCCTGTTCTGTGGGTCCTTGATGCCGAAATTCCAATTGAAAGCAAAATGTCCGGCCGGCCGGCCGTTTTTCAAAACGTCCGTCCGTCGGTCTATGAACACTTCTAGCGCGTAAACTATGCACAGAAATTTTTCCAAATTGAAGAAACCCCTGTCCATCTGGTTCTAATTGAAGCTTTGAGATTTTGAGAAACATTCTTTAAAATTTGGGGGTATTTTACATGAAGCCTTTTGGTCATTTTCAAAATTTTCTCAAAAACGGCTCCTAATTTTTTCTTTAAATTTTTTTGTAAGAATGGAATAAAATACACCGACAAAGATGGCATAGATTCGATTCTTACTGTTAACTCTGAATTTTCGAAAATTTCAAAAGATTGAATTATTTCCGGAATCTTTCCACAACTACAAAATTAAAGATAGAGATTTTTCCTTAAAATGAAATTTTTTGCTCAAAAGCAGTTCTTTTAATAAGGTCGTGTACATTTTTTGAGAAGTATAGTTTTCCGCAATATCGCGAGCAATATTTGCAATTTTGGAAAAATACAAAAACAAGATTTTCTCAGAAACGGCTCGAATTAGAATCGAATAAAATACACTTAGAAAGGTGGCATAAGTTCTATGTTCACGGTTAACTCTGAATTTTCGAAAATTGCAAAAGCTAATTTTTTCTCGGCGTCTACATACAACAATAAAATTGAAGAGAGAGATATTTTCTTCAAATGAAATATGTTGTCAATAAACAGTTCTTTCATTGAGGTCATGTACATTTTTTTTATCCTTTTAGTACATTTCGTGCAATAGTGCACGAATATTTGCAATTTTAAAAAATAACAAAAACAAAGATTTCTCAAAAAACGGCTCCAATTTTTTTTAATATTTGATAGTGGTAATGCCAAATAAACCCTTTGCGATGACATAAACGCTATATTCTCTATTCTTTTGTTATTTCAAAAGTTACAAAAATAGTAGTTTATGTAATTAGTTTATAATGTTAAGCTTTATTGCATGAGTACATGTTTTGAAAACGAGCGACGTTAGGAGCGAGTTTTCAAATTTGTACGAATGCAATAAAGCAACATTATAAACGAGTTGCATACGCTATTTTTTTGTATAACAGCATTATAAATTTACAAGAGAATCAAACTTAATTTCGCGAAACAACTTTCTTCTGACGTCTCGGGTGCTTGACATCCAACGCCCTCTGGAAATCAAATTCAAGATGGCATTGTTGACATCCGTGCGAGAAAACGGTGGTCGGCTGTTCCGTCTTCTTCTACCTCCCCACGATTCTCTCGCTACTATTGGCTGAATGTGATGACGCAATCATTCGTGCAGTAAAATCTAATACGTCATCATTTGTGCCGTAAAAGACCCTTTTATGAACGATTTCTTGCCCCAGAAAATGACGTTTATAATGCTGGTATACAAAAAATATATTTTTTTGACTTATTTCTCACGTCGGTAATATCTACATATTATGCGATTTCTTCTCTTTATAATTTTTGTGAGTACATGTGCTTTAAATAATGTCATATAAAGTTCCTGGAAAACTCTAGTTGCACTGTTTAATGTGATGTAAATTTCATTTTGGTGTATTCTTTTGTTGTTGTTTTTTTTTTTCAAAAATTACACAAATGTATTTTTTTTAAATATCTCTCACGCCGTTAATATGCACATTTCCATCAATTTGTTTCACATTATTGCATTTGTGATTGGAAATGCCTCAATGACTTGGAATGAAGTTTATCGAAAACTGGATAGATTCCTGTGAAAAGGAGCTTCAAGTTTCTCATTTACAGTGATGCTTAATCGTAATTTTCGTAAAATTGGCTTCAAATTTTTGAATGAAAATTTCCAATTAGAATGAAATTTTACTCTTCTTTAATATTCTTAAATAATATTCTTCTTAAGTAATATTTCGGTTCTTCTATTAGGAAACCGAAAAGTTGAGAAAATGTCAAAAATGTGTACTTTGGGCGACGATACATAGCATCTAACATGAGAATGGGGCAATACCGTAAAGGCAAACCACACCAAAGAAATTACAAAACTTTACTACGAGAAAGTCTGTGCCATTCTGTAGCACCACTAGTTTATTTTTCGAACACTGCAGAAGTTACAAATACGGCAAGATAGTATGTGCTTCTACCTAAAATTGAAAAATTGTTTTAACGATGTTTAGGGAAGATGCTCTCTTAAGACATCTGACCCCCGTGTACAGGTTGAACATAAAATCAATTGTATTCATTAATGTAGCATGTAAGTTATAATTTCACTCTCATATTATTGTACTGATAAAATGTGTTACATGTAACTAATGTTCACTGGACAAGAGGCCGAAAATATGTGGTTGGCACCAATTTGTGAACACCTACGATGCAAACTCATTTTCAAACTGTTTCGCATATCACCAGATCTAAGAGGAGGGCTTGTGGCCGAAAAGTTAACAACGTTCGTGATATTTGAAAAATAAATTTTCCACTTCACTGGAATATTTGTTCTTTCTTCCACGTCCTGGTATTTATTTATTATGTGCACTTAAAAATATGTTTTCAAACAGTTAAATAATTTTGTAATTTAGAAACATAAAATTTAAAACCAAATCATATTGGGGAAACAACATCCTTAGATTTTGTTCAATTTTTAATCATGTGTGAGGGGCACAACTTTTATAAATAAGAGAATCTATGGTTTACAGCAGGTACTTACATTCGCCAATCCGTGGATAACGTATTCCTGAATTTCAAGGGGAATGTCAAAGATAAAGTGATCAAGAATGTGTACGTTACTACATTTGTGTAATAACTGTTTCAGTGTAGCTCTACATGTTTCGTGAAGTTCAGGAGACTGGTTCGTATCTTCATAAATCTGTAAGAAAGAATCGGTGATTTAAGATCTCGTTGAATGAAGGCAGATTCCATGAATGCAGATGATGATGAATGATTATATTCCTTGGACGAGCAGAGGATAGGCCCGTAGGAGAGCCAAGATCATTTTAAGGTAAACATGTTTATATAAATAAAACTTATTACAAAGTAATATGTTTATATTATCCTTTTATCTAATATATAAAAATCAATGTTTGTTGTATTGCATGCGCTGCCATACAGTTCATTCGATTGCGATAAAATTTTGTCAACTTATTGCTTGCACTTGCGCGAAGAATATAGAGATAGTATAATAAGAATGTACTTGTCAGTCGCTCATAGACGCAAAATGGGGACGTTGTTATGATGCGTTTATACTGACTCAAGCGCCCCTGATCAGAAGCTCTACGCAACTCGCATCACTTTAAAGTATTACGCGCGTCTTCGATGCATATTCTGACTCCGCGATTGTGAAATGTTGGCCGGAATTATTACTTCAACGGTGTCTCGGACAAGTAAATCAAATTTCTCCAAGACAGTGTCATAGCGAATAAGTGCGGTAGTATTATGTGGTACATTTCAACTATATTAGATGGGCATATCTTGCTCTGCTGATTTTAAATCGGTTCACAGCAGCGGCTCGTGACTTCACGAACTGGGAATATACCAAAGAATCTACATCAATAAAGATATCTTATGCAACAAATAAATGCAACAGTTATAAACATCAGAAGCCGAAAGTTGTTTGTCATATCCCCGAAACGTCGCTCTGCAAATCTTAATAAACTCTTTATGATGGGATTATATACAAAATATTTAAAAAATGGTTGTTGTGAGTAAACTGTTGAATTAAACCATGTGGCCAAAGTCATTTAATTATAAATGCAGTAATTATTTTCCGTTAAGATTTCCCATCTTTTTTCATGTTTGAGTTAAAATAAACACGAAAGAATAAAGAATGTTGCCTTGATGTTGAAAAGCAGTCGTTTTGCCGGGTTTTTGCCACATCGACTATTAGTAGTCAAGCATGCGTCATTGCAAAACTGCAATGACGAAGTTGTAATAATTAAACATTGCTTGGCAGGCTTCATTGTAATTTACCCGAAATTTCTAAACTAATTCACCGAAGCGGCCAGAGAACTTTCCATTGAAATATTTACTTCAGGACCATGGCACGCTTGAGGCCCTGTTCGAAGAGATATCAACGAGAAATATGAAAATTGTTTTTAATTTCTTAAAAATTTACGCCCTTGTGCCTAGTTTGGGCTCTAGACTGTGGCCTAGATGCTCAGTTATTTAAGACTGGTTTATATATATAGTTAGAAAACATAAAAGACAATGACTTACATGAATGATGGCTCTGACAACGCGTACTTGTGCCAGTTTGTTAGCCAAATCTGGGGAATGTTTACCAATCTGCCCCAAAGACCATACACAAGAGCTGGCAAGGTCGGCTTCTAAATCCTTACGTTTAGAATGTTTGATGAACGTTACCATTGCTCGACAAATCTGCAGAAAGACATTTTATTGAAAATGGCATATGTTTTTAATACAGTTTTGTTTTTATATTCTTTGTATGTCTGTTGACAGCTAAGAAGAAATAAATGTTTCAGAAGAATTAAAGAAATGAACTTTATTTTTAAATATATTTATTCTTATATACAAATTACAATCGATACATACGTACTAGCATTACTTGCGTCGAAATAATCTAGCATCTATAATAAAAACGTGTAGTACATCGGTTACAGGAAGTTTCAGAAGTACTCTTACCGGATGCTCCACAATTTTAGACGCTGCTTGGGCACTCTGCGATGCGATTATTCCCACTAAATCAAGACACATCATGCCCTGTTCTATCGATACCCTGTCAGCAATCTTCAACAACGCATCTAGAATTTGTTCCTCCAGCATTATATTAGCAAGCTTCATCGGAAAATCAAGTAAACAAAATTCATTGTTATTTAAAATTGGCACACCTATATTCTATTACATGATGACTTAAATAGGGTGTTCGTGAATACTCACTGCCGCATTATGTTTGGCTATTTGAATTAATGCATACAAAGCTTTATCACGAATGTCGTCGTTGTCACTTAGCAGACTTTTCTTGATACAAGGGAGCGCTTTAGACTCCACAACTTTTGTCGCTAGATCTGCAGAATGCGTGGCAAAGCAGCTCCATACGTGCAACACCCAAATCTGTTCCAATAATTTCTTATTAACGCTATACTTTTAATGCAAAAGCAAATCCAAGCACCATATCTGTGATTCTTTGCTTAATGCTTGACGAAATATATCAAAGGCAAATATCACGAAAATGATATGCACGGCATCTTAAACATAATTTCTCAGTTCCTATTATACCTTTATGTCATCAGAATTAATATAACAGGATTTCAGGATATGGCTTTTGACCACCTCTAAAAATTTCTCTGATTCAATGTGGTCGGCCAAATCTTCACTCTCGTAAACAATATCCCCAACGGTGAACAAAGTCCATTGAATGAGAATATCATCGTAGCTATACAAGCATTTATTTATAAGTGGTCCTATATCTGTAATAAAGTGATAATTAATCAAATTAATTATGAAGAAAATTTGATTAAAAATTAATCTTTTTAGAGTGATTTAATTGTTTTGTAGCAATATATTTTTTCAAGCGAAAAAAATATTTAATTTTTGTAGAAAGAGTTAGGACTCTTAAAATTAAAAAAAGAAAATATCAGTACCAAATTCCAAATCAGCATTAATTTTTTTCTTCAATTATCGAGTATAAAGATAACGTGGGAAACCTTTATCTTTATTTAGAATGTCTTCTGCATTTGTTTTGGTATTTCCCTTAATTGTATAATTTCTTTCCGAAGGACGAGTGTGAGTATATTCGAGTAATATTCGTAGTCAATTGACTTTGTTAAAAAGCCAGAACGTTCAAGTCTTCAGTGTTTTGATACTGTGTATTATCTCAAACCCTACAATAAATTCGATTTTGTAATACGTAAACCTTGATTAATTTTTTTCTTTTTCCAGTGCACTGTGCCAAAATATGTAAACAAAAATTTCCCTCCACGTGCCATTTATTTGTTACATGTGACATCACTATCCGTTTATTTTGACTGATTACTTCAGTGAAAATAATTATTTTAGTATTGGCAAGACTGGTCAATTTTTTCACCCATTTGTTGCAAATTTATGGACAACACCAGCAGGTGTTTTGATAGAAGTTAAGAAGTGCGATTTAGAGCTACCTGAATTCGTAGTTCGATCCAAACGGCGAATTCAGAGACGAGATCTGAAAGCCACATATAAGAGGTCTGATAATGTAAATCACTAAAATACAATACGTTGTGTGGGTAGGTTACAACGAAAAAAGAAAGAGACATGGTTTACAAAGCTTAATACAGCATACAAACTGTTTATGAATTTCCTCTAGGTTACCAAGTTAAGTCAGGACTCTCCGTGGATGTTGCGTTTCTTGTGTAATGAAACTGTGTGGATGAAAGAAAAACGTCAAGCAATGAAGTTTGGAATTCTTATGATTTTGCGAGAGACAAAGGATTATGTGTCGGTCTGCTATGAGACAATAAAATATGTTCAGAGAAATTGGTCGAGTGTTCTTTTCACAGTTGGTGAAAATAATGTCCCTGCGTCAATGGTTCAACAAGAAAATGTTATTCTTCTACCACTCATTAAACTTGCTTAATGAGCTCTTTTGCCGAATCTTTGCACAAAGATTGTTAATCGCTCATGTAATTAAAGGATTTTTTCCCTCAATTTTACTGACTAAACTTTTTGGTGGTATTTTTGAAGGGCTTTAGTTAAGGATGTGGATGTGCCACGTGATGTGGATTTTGAAACAATAATGAACAGTGTGATGCGTCGCTCTAATAAGAAACCGAAATATTACTTTAAGAATATTAAAAAAGAGTAAAACCTCGTCACATATGCCAATTTTCATTGAAAAATTTGGAGCAGTTTTTTAAGAATATGGCGTGCGTCATTCTAAATTTGAAATTTGAAGTTTTTTTCACAGAAAAAGTTTTGGATTTTGAAAAACTTCATTTAAATTCATTTTCAATGAAGCGCTTTAACTCATAATTGTAATGGTGTTTACAAATCGCTGGAAATGTGCATATTAACAACGTAAGAGATATTGAAAAAAAAACTTATTTGTGTAACTTTTTTAAAAAACTGAAGAATACCAAAAAATAAACTATACATTATATAAAACATAGCAATTAGCACTACCTACTGGAAAATTTAAAGAAAATATTGGAGCCATTTTTGAGAAAATGGCTTTTGAGCGTTTCTGAAAATACGGGATTTTGAGCTCATTTTAAAAGAAAACTTGTGTTTTCGAGAAACTTTATATGACATTATGCAAAGCACATATATCCATAAATGCAATAATATCAACAAATTGCCGCTAATATTATATATTATAAATTGCCGTAAATATTAACAACGTGAGAGACAAGTAAAAAAAATACATTATTGTAATTTTTAAAAAGACAAAAGAAAAGAGCAATATGGCGTTTATGTCATTTTATAGAGTGTATTTACAGTGCATATCCCTACCAAAAGTTTAAAGAAAACATTTGGAGCCTTTTTGAGAAAATCTTTTTAAATTAAGATCTTAAATCTTAATTAAAGAGAAAATGTACATGAGCTTATTGAAAGAACTAATTATGACAACAAACGGTATAGCCGAATAGGAGTGAAAAGTGCCCCTTTGCTCATACGAAAGAGAATAAAATATGCCATAGATTCACAAAAAAATAGCATCCTAAGGCAATCTGTTGCAGAGATACGAGAAAAGTGTTTTTCATGTTTTTTTTTCTCAGCTTTTATTGCTTTGCTGAAAAAAATTGTAGAGACAGGGAAAAGTAGTTGAATTTTAAGGAATTTTTGGCAACCAATTCTGATACCAAATTCAAATAGAAAAAAATAAATAAATTTTTGAAATAGATTTTCGACGTGATAATGGAGTACTGTCTCAGTTGTTTTTGTAGAATGTGTCATAACATTCTATAACATATATTGTTTTCAGATTTTTAAACAATGTGGAAGATAGTGAAAAACAATTAAAACCAATTTTATCAGTTGAAAAAATTGAAATTCTTATAACTAATTTGAAATTTGAAAATTTAAAAATTTTAATAACTAATTTTATTATAATATAATAATAATAATAATAATAATAATAATAATAATAATAATAATAATAATAATAATAAACAATAATTTT
The DNA here is from genome assembly GCA_011170035.1 of Teleogryllus occipitalis. NCBI lineage: Eukaryota > Metazoa > Arthropoda > Insecta > Orthoptera > Gryllidae > Teleogryllus > Teleogryllus occipitalis. The sequence goes on from BLKR01003804.1 coordinate 99,128, forward strand.
CTGAAAAGTAACCGTACATTACCTGATTTAATAATTCTTACTGCACAAGTTGGGTGAACACCTAAAAGCCGCAAAGCATACATGGCGTCAGTGTTCAGTTCTACGTTTGGACATTCGAGGCAGTGAATAATTGCAGCAAATGCACCGAGATCAATTATTTTTTTCGTGAGTTCATCACTATGCCGGCCTATCGACGTCAATGTATATAACGCAGTCCTTCTGTATGGCAGCTGAAATACAGGAATAGAATTTTTAATATAGAGTGTAATGTTAAGGTTATACTTTGGTGAATAAATTATCTTTGGACTATTAGCTATTTCCGTAAATAGTAAATAGTACAATATCAGATGTTTCAAATTGGTTCCGAAATAACAAATTCATAGTAAACGAAAAGAAAACGGTTTTAATGCAGTTTTCCATTTCAAATAAACAATTCAGTGCTCCATTGAAAATGAACAGTGTACCATTGACTCATGTTAATGCAACAAAATTTTTAGGTCTCTCAATTCAGTCAAACCTTAAATGGAACGTCCATTTAAATGAATTGAACACAAAATTAAGTTCATTATGCTACGCGTTCAGAATTCTTGCAAATTCAGTCAGCCTTCATACTGCTCGTTGTGTATACTTCGCGAATGTTCATTCCCGCCTGAGATATGGCATAATATTCTGGGGAAATACATCTTATAGCTCCCAGACTTTTAGATTACAAAAACGAATTGTACGAATAATAACCAAATCCCACCCACGTGATTCATGTAAGCCTCTCTTCATTAATCTAGGAATTCTACCATTACCGTGTCTTTTTATTTACGAATCAGTGGTTTTTGTAAAAAATGACTTGCTTAAGGGCGGGAATATATTTTCAGAAAATGCCGAAGTCTATTACTATAACACTCGACGTAGAAATCATATTCATCAGGTGACAGTATCAACAGCTCATTACAAAAAATTCACATACAATACATGTACATTATTTTACAACACTTTGCCAGATGACATTAAACGATTAAATTCGATAGAAAAGTTTAAATCCCAAGTGAAATCGTTTCTGCTGCATAACTGTTTCTATACAATTAGAGACTATACTGAGCATCACAAGAAAGTAACATTAATTTTAACAATGATACATAATGCATTATTACCATTTGGACTGTATAAATGAGTATAAACAACCTGTAACAACTATTGTACTACAGCTGGGTCAATGACCCCCATCTCGATCAGGTTTTCGTCCAGTTTCCCTGATCCATTGAGCAAATGCTGAGATGGCCCTTGTTTTGCTTCTGGACATAAATGTAACTTCATTTTCTGTGCACGTCTTCTAGAATTCAGTGGGAAATACAATTATTCAAATTATCGTTTCCACGTTGTCGCGGCAGGAAGTAATAAGAGCCAAAATTTATTGCTTATTTATCCTTGAAAATAGATTTTATTACATGGGAGTTTTTTGTTTTTTTTTCTCCCTTTCAAAATTCAAAATTTATTGCTTATTTATCCTTGAAAATCGTTTTTATTACATGGGAGTTTTTTTGTTTTTTTTCTCCCTTTCAAAATTCAAAATTTATTGCTTATTTATCTTTGAAAATCGATTTTATTACATGGGAGTTTTTTTGTTTGTTTTTTTCTCCCTTTCAAAATTCAAAACTTAAGTAGTATATGATTTAGTGTAGGGATCACAGAATTTTGAAAATGTGCACACAATTCACTTTTCCCCATAGCCCGTCATACGCAGTTTTTAACTGTTTTTTGACGTAAATAAATAAATAAATAAATAAATATTTCTACCTCTCTTTTGAAGAAACGATTCAATAACATCTGCACTCCATTTAGATCGACAATGCATTGGGCTTCATTGACACCTTTCTCCGCAAAGCGACCGAGAAATTCGGCCACATACCGTTGAGTAACAAGGCTTGGATCCCTTAAGAGGGGCACCAAGTCATCTACGACCCCGGCATCGATTATTTCAGTGGATATGTTAGGCTGGCAGACGTAATTGGTGACTGCGTCTAAATACTGCTGCCGTGCCACCCCGAACTCTGCACACGCTGGAATGGAAATAGTCTTACTGTCATTTTGCCTTTAATATCTTCATGGTCTTGAAAATATATGTTATTTACATAAGATTATTGATTTTTGTTACTTTTTCTCAGTCATATGTAGAATAGAGGAAAAGTATTTCATTGAGTCCAAAAATTAGATGTCGAGATTTCAGTGGCAAAATCCGTTTTGATGGCTCCTGAGACAATAATCGTGGTGTTACCTCTCTTGTCTGTAGGCAAGGATTGGAGTGCCACGCTTAAGAAGAGCAGGTTCGGACCTTTTGAGCTATAACTTAATATACTCGTCAGGAGTAAGGTCTATCAGCTCCGCCAAAATATATTTAAGGTTCGAGCAGGTAGCGAGAAGAAACAAATTTTAAAAAGCAGTACTTAATCGTACGATTTCCCACTTTAGCCTAAAGTACGGAAGCTGGGTAAAGGGGATTCGGCGTTATGACGACCTCCCAGTCCAAAGTCCCCCTCTAAAGAAAACATTCTCTGGTGCGTAAGACTTCCAAGAGACAGTTGGTGAGGAAATAAATAAACCGTTTCCAATGAAAAGTGCCAAAATCCGTCAAATTCTTTAGTTTCACTCATCCTACGGTAGCAAAGATAGAGATCGACCGTATGGCTCATTGTCTCTACTTCTCACTCTCTTAATCACCAAAAAACATGTGATTTACTTATTCTTCCAGCTTCTCCATCAATCATAAAGTTCATACGTTTTACTCGATTATTTCACTCATGAGATATCCATGAATGAAATGTAAGAATGGCATCGGCGTTGTCCAATGAGAGGCATTTTACCCGTGACAGGTAAAATGCATCTCATTGGACGACAACATTTTTATCGCTTTTTTATCGTTTTCTTTTTATCGCTTTTGTTTTAATTTCGCGACGTGCACTTGTTTCCAGTACAATGTGAGAAATTCCAAATGAACATAACCTGTATGTACCTCTTTACAAATTGTTGATGGAGAAACGAGGTCAGAAAGGGAAAACGAATCGTCTCTTCCTCACTCCTAATCCTTATTACCTAAAATCCAGCTTGTGATGAAAAATTGTTCCGTTGGTTTTACTGAAATTTCTAAATGGACCAATATTTCTTTTCAAAAAAACTGTTGGTTTGGATACCACTCAAATAATTACTAACCATTCAAGTCCCTCTACAATAATATTTCACATACGGTCCATGTCGAATTACAAGACCAAAAAGCTATTAAAATAAAGGATTATGGGGAATCCCTGCTCTTTCAAACCGTTTCTGTAATTAAATAGAGAATACCATTCTTCAATTCTGATCAAAATAATTCAGAAACCATAAGTTCAGCACTAGAATCAAACAAAAACTTCAATAGCCACTTATAATTTCAATAACTGCACATTTCGAGAATGCTCATTTAATTAAATATAAAGTTAATAGAAATGCTACACATATACATTCAGGTTTGTTTGTTAGTGAGTAACTGATTATCCTAAAAAATGTTACTAATTTAATAAATGATTGTTTTGCGTTATTAACATTCAAATACTGTTCTGATTTCCCTTTTGCTATTGGTACAGAGGATCTTGATGTCACAGCTAATGCTGGTGTATTGTTTATTAAAACGTTGGTGTTTATTAAAACGTTGGATATTACAAATGTCATTTGTAGACATATTGCCATGGTAGCGGACACTCGTACCTGCCCTATTGATCAAGATTTTGGCTTGGTTCAGAAAAGAAAAAAAGTACTTTCCTAATATTTTCCTTCCTGAACACTTGAACGATGTGGTAGTAAGTGCCAAAAAAGTGAATCCATTCAAGGTAATCAATATGAATGCGGAATGTTTCTTTTCAACAAAAAAAAACTGGAAAGAAACATCACTAATAGAAAAATGTCTTTTGTCAATTGTAAAGTACAATGGTTGAACATACAATGGGTTCAGTTTGAAGCAACCAACAGATTCAAAATATTTTATAAGTATTGGAACCAAAGCCAAGAACCATTTCAGGATATTTATGTGGCTTAAAGAACATCCACATGCAACAGCAATTTAGAATTGCGTTATCCTAATGGAAATTTAGGTACTGAGGCAAAAAACGATCTGCTTAGTTTGCATCATTTGTACTTCCACTTTATCATGATTTCCACAAAAATTTAAAAACTTCTTCCAATGATGTAGAAACATTGCCTAACCTGGATTTTGTATACGATTTTGAAATGGAAAATATTCGTTGAAAATTATGGAAAACAATGTAAAATATTACATGTAAAATGTACGATACCTATGATAGACTTTGTGCAATAACCAGCATTAATATTCATTGTACTAACGAACTTTGCATTTAGAATATAAAACTTCTGAGAGCGATAATGGACTGAGCAACAAAAAGTGGATATTATTCTACTATAAATGAAAGCTGCAAAGAAAGCCATTCTTTTTGAGCCCTTATTATGCAGGCTTATTTTTGAAGCCTGTTTTCTCCAACTCCTTTCCTGGAGTTAGTCCTCTTATGCTCTCAGTGCCTCGTATAATATTTTTCTAACAACCTTACCTACGTTCTTCAAAGGACTTAATGAATTGACTTGCCTCTGTGAGTTGGGCTTGACATCACTGCACACTAAAGAAATTGTGTTTTATTTTAATAAACAGATATAGACGTGGAAACCTAAAAATATTGATATGTAGCACTTTTTCCATTACCAGCTATCGTCATCACTATAAAAATGCTCTCGAGCTCTCCTATAGCTTGTTAACATACGCACTATTTAATACCATATGTCTATTGATAAACATTCCTGACATGTAACAAATGTCCTCTGGGTTAGCACCAAACCTAATGTGATTGTAGATCCATAAGTTTGTTTTAACTCCTTGTCGTGATGCAAACTGGAAACAGTCTATTGTTACATTATGGTTCATTTGTTATACTTGATTTTTCAAGTTCTCCTGGGATGATCATTCCTCTCAAATAGGTTTTCACTCTTTTCCTAGGATCTTGTAAATTTGTTTTGTTTCCTTGTTGGTCATTTGTTGGTTTCGATACCATCAGAACAAATTACGTTTATTCCAAATTGCAAGAACCAAAGAGTAGACTGTATATAGAGCGAAGCATTCTTAATCATTAGGGCACAGTGAGTACGTAAGGTAGCGGGAAGCAATAATACCAGGGTTGAAACATTCCCACAAAACATGGCCTCGAGCTGGTTCAGATTGATCGGGGAATATCAATGTTGGGGAATTTGTCTGAACGGTTTAGACATTAGCGTTGACCTCAGACAGATATGCAGACGAATAAACGGGCAAAAGACAGAGGTTTTGCCGTCAATAGAATCGTCTGTATCAAAGTCTCGCGAAATGGATTCTGACTACACAACGTGTTACAGGAAGTAATTTGCTACTTTTACTGTAGTAAAAAGATTTATCCACTTTCGTGACCACGGCTCGCAAAAAGTCGCTGATTTCCGACGCACGATTCCAGTATTTTCTCTTCTTGCGTAGGCGAGCAGTAAAATTTGCAACAGCTTTTCAGAAAATCTTGTTTTTAATATTGCGTATATTTCATGCAAAATGAAGGGAAAACTAATCACATGTTTGAAAATTTGTACATGACCCTGCTTAAAGCTACAACTTTGAAGAACGTATTTTTTTAAAGTAAAAATCACTTTTCAATATGGTTGATGTAGGAAGATGCCGAACCAATTTTGAACTTAAGCAATTTTCGAAAATTCAGAATTCCACGAAAATAAGGTCTGCGCCAATTTTAGAATCCCGTGCGCTATCCGAAGATAAAGTTTAATTTAAAATATTGGAACCATTTTTGAAGGGTAATTTGAATGGGATGTGGTTGTGAAATTCTTTTTACATAAACACACGCGTAAACATAAAAGAAGAAACATTTATTTACTCTGAATACACCAGATCCTGTAAAATTGAGATTTTTACACACTAGGATCTTCAGTCGTCGATCCTGACTACTACGCAGTCTTGTAAAGAATGCCCGCACAAACAAGACGAAGTATTCTTGAAACAACCATCATTATGCGCATTTTAGCACGAACTGTCACAGCCCACGCGCGCCACCTAATTTCGTATACGAACATTGTAATTAGCGCGCGGCGCAAGTTCAGTTCTTTCTTTTTTATGGAAAATTCGCCGTTTTTTGCAGCAACATTAGAATATTTTCTTTGTACTACGTAAGTAGTGTGCGAGAAAGAAAGGAAAAAAAGAAAGAAAAAAAGAAAGAAAGAAAGAAAGAAATGCTGCCATTTTCCAGAAAATTTTGAAATTGTTACAGAGGCTTCATTTAAAATATCGTAATGATCTTTGATATAGCTCACCTAGATCTTACCCACGACGTATTTACTGTTTCAGCTCAAAATCTAATAGGACAGTGTTATGCAAGACACATACTTATTTTCAAATGTATATACATTACGACATCCCGATTTTGGGTACAAAACTATGTCACCGTATGTAGCAACCTCAACCATTTTTGAAACAGCACTAATAGACTCTAAGTGACGTGGTGTGAAGTTATAGCTTCATGTAATAAAAATTTTGAAATTGGTAAGGCGGAAGAGCAGGCTAAATGGCCTGAGCCTCGCCACCAATAAAGACATTTATTTATTATTTATTTATAGCTAAAAGAAACTCAAACACTGAATTTACGATCGAAAATTCGAGATTGTATTGTTGAGGTTATTCTCCCTGTACGACAGCAAAGGGAGAAAAATAATAGAAAATACTATTTGATGGCTGGTAAAAAATCCTGTCCTCAGTAACTAATCGTCACACACTTATCGATGGAACCAATATCATATTCAGTTCTTAATCAGTGCTGATGTTTCCGATGCTGGCTTAGACATTTCTCAACAATTACATATTTGAAATCCTTTCATTTTACGCTATTTTTGCTACAGAGGAAATATTTTACATAGAGAGTCTTTCAGTGGCGAATTTACTGTTTTTAATGTTTTTAGTTAAAAAAACGTTAAGCTGAATAAGCTTGAGGCCTCAGTGTAGGCGGCCTAAAAAATTGCGTAGCAAAATTGGAAGTTTGCTAAAAAAATTGAGTATATACTTATACAAATTTATAATTAGTTCCAGTAAATAAATAAAAATTAAACAAATAGAATAAACGCTGTTGGAGTTAAAAATAGATTATTCTAAGGCCGGCGTATTCATTCTCATCTATTATGTTCTGAAGTTGTCGGTTGGATGACAATTCGTCACGCCAAAATCCGTCACAGCGGCTGATTCACATGGTATCTTTTCATAAACCCGACGTTTGGCTTATTCAAACAAAAACATTTTTTTATAATAAAAGGAGAAAAACAATTCATTCCTCTAAAGTGCGTCATTATATAGTAGACTCAAAAGAGTTAAAGATGAGTATCGAGCTACTATGTGACAAGACAAACTCAGTTCACTAATAATAATTTTTAGTCAATATGATAAGCTCCAATGTTTATCTTTTGAGGAAACTATTTACGACTTTGTGAACAAAAAATCGCGTAAACGGTATTTTAGTCAGTTTCTGTCAGTTACAGCGTTGATATGACGTTGCAGCTAGACATATAGATACATTACAGGCGATTATTATCAATTTTAAAGTTAAATATTTTAATTAATTATTTGAAAGCATGTTTTTATTTTTTAATTAATTTTGAATAAAAATGTTAAAATCTCCAATTTTAAAAACGTTATTGGTGACAGTAAAAAGGGGACCTCGAAAATGATGGTCTTTTTTCTATGTATTTACTGTCTGGCAGATCAAAGGTAATAATGAATGTTCTATCATTATGAATTCATTTTCTGTTTTAATCGTGTCATTTTTCATTCTATCCATTAGTTTTCGTTCTTGAAGAAGCCTATAATAATGTTAAAAATTTACTAAAAGGAGAAATTTAAAATACAAAGGAGGGCGAGAGGACAATTTACGTCAATGGACTGTCCTCTCAGATGAAGGTCGGTTGGCAACCCTAGAGAACATTGAAGTTGATATTGTAATGATCCCGTCATGCAAAAAGAAACATTATTAAGTGTTAGTTATTAAGTTATTTAGTAATGATGCCATGGGAGGAGAGCGCCGTCAAGTGTTTTTGAAGCATGACGAGCGGCGAGAAATCGCAAGAATATTCGTGTACGAGTCAAAATAATACAACAATATATGGACATTTCGGAAATGATACGAATTTCTAAAAAACATTTAGTTGTGTATAATTAGTAGAGGGGAATTGGAAATGGAAAGGATAAATAGCGTAAGGAGAACCGTCGACTGTTTTTTTTTTTTTTTTTTTTTTTTTTGAAAAGAAGCGCGTCGAAAAAGTCGAGTTGTCAGAGGATGATTAGCCGTGGTAAGGCACGGACGGAGACGCGTGGTAGGCGCCGTGAATTCTAATATACAGTTTTGCCAGAGGCCTAGTGCTAAGTTATTCGTGAAGAAAATGGATGGAATTGGAATGTGTGGTCGGAAGAAGGTTTATGGAAACTGATGGGGTCGTGAGTGTATAGCAGCAGCTACTCCAAAAAGGGAAGTGATAAAACTTTTTGACATTTTTGTTTTGTTTTTGTGTAGCAAGACCAAATTTAAAATACATTGTAGGACAAAAATTGTGAGATTGTAGTTGGAAGCAATGCTAAATGGATCCAATAATGAGTAATAGTATAGTAAATTTCGGAAGGTGCACCAATAATAAATTAAAGAAAGTAATTTAAAATATTTAGTATTAATTAGCAGTGTCGTTAACTTAAAAAATATTTGTGATTGTTGTATTTTTCTTTGGCTAAAGTAATCATTTCAATAATTACAAGGAAATAAACGCAGTTGTCGTTATTCAACTATGGAAACAAATTTCATATTTTTATTTTAATTAATGAGAATTATTCCCTACAATAATAATAATGTTATTTGCGGTTTCCCGTATGGGCCGGTTCTGCGTACTCACGGATATAAATTCGTTGATGTAGCTTCCTATTATTACGACGAGCTAGTAAAACAGGATAATGGTATCCAATATCTTGGGAGAGATTGATGGAAATATACTATTGTTATTGTGATATTATATAAGGATAATAGGAACCATGACAATATGCATACATGTTGATAAAGCGGCTCTCAAATATTTTCGAAGATGATAAATACCGCATCTGCCAGGAACAAATAAAAACCCATTGATCATATCGTTTCAGTCTGTTCAATTCTAGCAAAGACCGAATACATACAAAGACACAATAGTTACTTCTACTGGCAGAACTGTACCGCCCTCAAAGTTCCAAACACATGCTCCAGGTGGTATGAACACTCACCAAAATCGGTGACGTCTCTTGGACAGTGTACAATTCTGTACGACCAACAAATTCAAACAGATCGTGTTATTTTTCATGGTAGCTGCAAACAAACAGGGATTCGGAGAAAAAAGTATCTACTATGTACTACTAGATGTGGCTGTGCCGTGCGATCAAAACATCGTAATCAAGAAGACAGAGAAACTTTAAATACAAGATTTGGAAAATCGAGATCAGCCGAAAATGGGGAGTAAAAGCACAGGTCCCGATAGTTATCGAAGCCCTGAGATTTGTTCCGCAAAGTTTGTGTAAGAACTTGGCTAAACTCTCAGGTCATTCAAAAGACTGGAAAGTGCGAGATTTCACTTTGTTGGGATCAGCCCACTTATTATGCAAAGTATTGTAGTCACCGTCAGTCCCTAGATCTGCTCCTTAGGAAGCTGGCAACCGGCAGTTGACTTTATAATCAACCGACTCATAACATCTTTAGTTGTGAATTAGACGAATAATAATAATAATAATAATAATAATAATAATAATAATAATAATAATAATAATAATAATAATAATAATAATAATAATAATAATAATTTATTACTGCAAATTATCATACACTAGATGGCCGTTAAGCAAAAAAGTACAAATAAAAAAATTAAAAGAAACACTACATAGAAATATGAAATTATACGTAACATATTCTTAGCGCGTCTTATAAATGGTTCGGTTCCACTGGATAAACCTTACAGTTAACCGAGATTTTTTGTTTGGTTATTCTAATAAAAAAGTGAGGTAGTCACAATGACGAATTAATGTTTACATTAGATTCGTTTACTACGTTAATTAGTATTTAGCAAAACAGCGAAATTCTGCATTTATTTCTCTGAGAGCGCAATCACGGCCTCGGCTCGTGCGAAAATATTGCAAGATTCGCAATCTTCGAGATCCATCCAGTTAATTAAATAATGAAGGAACATCCTGTTACTTGGTGGGTATACGATTGTTTGAACGTTTTTCTTGGAAATGATCGGTTTTTGATTCTTATCGTTGCTTATCTTATCACACGATAATACCAATGAAGTGTTAGTGATTGATTAGGAAATGTGATTATAAAAGCGTTCAATAATATAAAAACTTATTTTATTATCTCTTGTTTTGTTACAAGGTATCATATCATACCACTTTTCCATCAAAAGATATACAGTTGCTTGTGGCTTTAGTACAATTATGTAACAAAAATCACGAAGAAACACGAATCTCATGCAGAGTATAACCTGTTTTTGTTACATTTTGCAAGGACACCTGTAAGCCAATCTTATGTAAATATTGTTAACTGTACATTTGGCTTCCGAACTTGTCCTATGTAATGGAGCATGAATGACAAACAAATGTTTTGCTAACAAAACATGGACGGTTGTCTGCTGATTTTTTGTAAAATTACATATCTGAAAAGCAAAAGTATAGAATGGACTTAACACGACATTTTACGCAGATCTAACGTTAACATTTATTTTATTAATTTGCTATGTTTGTATCACAAATGTTAATTATTATTAGTCCTGAATCCACTCGATGGTCGATCTCCCGCATCTCAACATACGAACCATGTTCATTTTTCTCTTCACAAACTTTTTCGTGCCATTCTTTAGCCGGCAGTTTTTCTTTCTTCGAACCGCACCCACAAACCGCTCTTGGCACACGCCAGGAAGTATGTGGGGTCTTGCTCGATCTCTTCCGGCGTCCTGGGCGTCGTCTTGACCACGAAATTCTCCACTATGGACGCGAGGCCGAGTTTGACCTGCTGCAGGGCAAACCGCATACCTACAGAGACAGAAAACATTATTAAAATGCAGATGTATTGTTGGACTCTTAGATTTGTTAGTTAGTAGGGTTAGGGTACGGACAGGTCACAGAAACCTGGATGGCAGCGGTTGAGGTCAGTGCATTGATGACGCCTCGCTTTTAAACAAATCTGTAGAATTTCATGTTCAAATTGTGTTTCCCTGATTCCAGACCCTCCTTAAAAAGAATTACCTCCTTCAATAAATATATTTCTAAATTAAAAATGTAAATTCTGGTAGTCTCAATTAAAAAATTATTTCTCTGGGAAAGGTTCCCAGGTGAGCTATATTGACGGCGGAAGACCAAGATATATCCTTTAGATTCCTGGCATCCGGGAAGGGTGTCGGGGAAAATTGGAAAGTAGCCCCGATCGCAATGAAAAGGTAACATGTACGCAAAATGCCTGTGTAGCATGAAATGTCGTTTTGAAGTGAGTTTGCTTTCGTACGAGTTGCTAACATTTCATTACAATACGAATTCGTGGAAACTTATAAGCAGGGAGCGGATTTATATGATTTTTTATATTTTTGTCCGTTGCTTCAGGGCATAGCGAAGTGAAATTTCTTGACATTTGATTAGAATTGGATGCTATGTAGATTGATATTGCATATTTGTGCGTATTTGGCCGATTTTTCGTATCTTTTCGTATAAACTTATCTCTAAGACGTTTCAACTTTTCAAAGTATGTATGTATTTATGTATTTGTGAGTGGTTATCAATTACAAAGAGCTAGTCTAGTCACTGTTTGCATTTTTTATTATTTCCTATAGATGATAAAATACTTGTGCAAATGGAAATTTCTTAATTTTTTTTTAAACCAGGCAGAAGAAATGCAACAAGATGTAAAATATACTTCACTAAGGTGAATGTTTACTTTAATTATTTGTCCCGCGAAGTAAAGTAGATTATATTCTGTTGCACAAAAAATATATATTTTCATTCCAAGCACGCTTCTCCTGAATTTTATCAAACAAGGTTTATGCGGTAAATGAAATATTGTTAATTTTAATTGCATATTAAAGTGCATATTTCCGAATTTTTAGATCATAAATGCACATTTTAAAAATAATATTTCAAGATTTTTAGGATATAAAAATCCTCTCCAAACTTGTAAGTGTATCGTGTTTGGTTTATTCTCAATTCAGTATTTTATTTACTTTTCGGACCGCGACCTGCAAAATGTTATTTGGCTATACGCGTACAACAAAGCAACCCTTGTTCCATAATTAAACAATGTATAGAAGTACTAGCTTACTTGTATTTGTACCTAAAACAATTTTTATTGGAGGATGCTCATTCAAAACTCTGTCTACGACATCCTCGTTATGTTCGTCCGCCGTTTTTATTTACTTATTAATTTCCTCAAAAATAGTAAAAATTGTTTTTGAAGTGTGAGGAAGAAGTATAATCTGCGCATGTTTTCTTGAGCTCCAGATCCCTTGCCCTACTCGTTTAGTGTGTATAGTTAAATAATCTAAAAGTACTAAATGCATCGCGGTTGGGAACATGAAAACTAGAAATTTTCGCTCCCGAGTAATACAAAACATATTTATATCGGCAAACAAACTACAGATTTGATTTCATAGAATTACTAAAAAAAAAATAATAGAATAGGAACCCACATCATCGATTCTATTCCTACCAAAAGTAGCAATAGGAGAGCTCAACAAAATGTGCACATAGTGAAGTTACATGCAAGAATGTCCTGAAGGACAAAAAGGAACCATCTTAGTACTTGCTCAAGGGAGAAAGGGAAACTAGACGAAAAACCAAATGGAGAAGGGGTCGTTGACCTAGAAACTGGACTATAATACTAGTTATATTTCTTATTTCTGTCTGGGTACTATAGAATTTGATTCCTCAGAAAATTATACCATATTTCAGACAAAAATATACATTCGCAAAATACACACAATGAGCTACCAGTAGGCTGAATGATTTTGAAAGAATTTAATACCTAACATAATGAACTTGGCTTTTTGTTCAGTTTATTTATATGATATTCCAATTGAGATTTGACTGATTTGAGAGCCCCAGAATTGTTGTTACCTTAATATCCACCAATTGCATATTGTTCACTTTCAATGGCGCATGCAATTTCTTATTTCAAATGCAAAACTTCTTCGAAACGTGTTTCGTTCTTTTCCTATTAATTTGTTATTACGAATCCAATTTGGAACATCTGAAATCGAACAACTTATTGTTTCTTTTTTGCAAATAATATTCGTGGCATCAGCAAATAGAACTACTCTTCCGTTTCTAATGGAGAAAGGCATATCATTTACAAGTAAATATTATCGAATCCTGCGGTACCTCATGCTCAATTGGAATGATGAGTAAATAATGTTATTTTATGCGAGTACGGTGTTTCTTTTTCATCGCCATTGAAACATCGCCCTGCACGCTCCATCGCTAGTCCAGCGACATCATACGGGCCCTTACGGGCGTGTCGATCATGAATATCAAAACTATAGCAATGGCGCAAAGTTCACCAAACATTTACTTCGCTTTGCCTTTGTTGGAATTGGTGATTTCGTTTCAAAGAGACGAAATCAACTACATAACGCTTAGGAGAAATTTTATCAGAAAGAAACTTCATCATTATTCTAGAATCTGATTTTCGTGATTACGATAGGTGCAGCCACCGTAGTATCATCCAGCCTCCTCATCCGTGAGGCTCATGAATCCAAATCGGTCATTGCAGTAGATGCTGTTGGGACATGCGCAGCAAGAGTGTTCACCGCGCTTATACTTGTTTTTTTTAATATGTCATCTGTGGAATTCGGCAACGACTTTTTGCGTCATTCTTGGTCCTACCGCAAGATGTGGCATGATCGCGACCGTATCAAGCAGTACTGCAGATCAAGTTCGAATAATCCTGTGATCCAAGTCCGAATCGTACTTCATTTGGAGGGTACAAAAGGAAAGCTAGGCAAGTCATTGTTCTCAAAAACGCAGACAAACTAGTTTTAAAGTTGGAAACACTACACCAGTTGTGTGTGGGTCAAAACTTTAAGGGCTAATAACTCTTGACTAATATGTTTCCTTTCCATTTGAAGTATGTAAAGTATATTTCTCTCCAAACTGCATTGAACATTATCTCTAACTCAGTTGCGGAAAAAAGTGAAATAAATGAAATAAATGAAATAAAAAATAAATGAATTAAAAAATTTAAAAGAAAGGAGAGGCTTGGCCTTGCGGCGGCGGCGGCGCGTGTCACTCACCTAGGCACTGGCGGGGGCCGCCGCCGAAGCCCAAGTAGGTGTACTTGGGGATGTCGTGCTTGCGGCTGGGCGAGAAGCGGTCGGGGTCGAAGCGCTCGGGGTCTTGGAAGAAGCGCGGGTCCTTGTGCAGGCCCAGCAGCGGCAGCACGCACAGCAGCCCGCGCGGCGCGTGCACCTCGGTGCCGTCGGACGCGCGCAGCGTCGTGGGCGTGGTGCAGATCTTCTCCATGGCCATCAGCGGCGGGTGCAGGCGCAGCGTCTCTGCAACCACGACACTTCTAGAGGCCCTGGACATTCCTAAGGATGAGCCAAAGTGACAGCTAGTGCTGGCAACACAACTGAAGGTTCTCCAGCCCATTATTTACCGGGAGCGGTAGCTCAGTGCATCAACTGATGTCACTGCAGCGCCTCTGACCGGGAGATCCTAGGTTACACTCCCTACGGCGGCAGGATTTTCGACACTAGCTTTTCAGCTAGGTCGAATTCAGTCGCTGTCTGGAGGAGAATTCTAGCGGCCGGCTGCTCTGATCGGTAGTTTTCCGTGGTTTCTTCGATCAACACCAAGCGAATGCCGGAGCAGTACCCTACTAAACGGGCCACGGACCGCGCGCGATCCGCCCTTCCTCTTCCTTGTCCTATCCTCTCCCCTTACACACACACTTACACTAACATGCACTACACTACCACACATTCCGGGAGACAGGTCGGGAGCTTAGAGCTTGTCCCGGCTGGGGCGGTGCCCCGCTGGTGGGAGTGTCCTGGTTAGGGGTAAACCCCACTAGCCGACGGTAGGTCGACGCCGGATCTCGCCATCCAGCGGGGGATGAGCACCGCCATCTCCCGAGAAAAACATGCACTACACTAACGGGACTAATGACCCAAGCAGTTGACGTGCCCGGAAACACGAAAAAATCAATCAAACAATCCACCCCATTAGACTCCCTTTCTCGAATTCATTCGTTTGCAGTTGGCTAACTTGTAAATAGCTTCCGCACTTCCTTTTGTGATGCCCTCATCCGACGAAAATATAGTGCGCCACGATATATAATTGATATTAGGAAGTGCAGTGTAATGTGCTCTTCTGTAAAAATTATTTTTTTCTTTATATATTACATTGAATTTACTTTTTGTGTGAAAAATATTATGTTGATTTTAAAACCCAGACTTGAATGCGGGATGCGTACCGGTGCATGTGTTTCCGGCTTAAAATCAGCTTTCTTTCTATTTACATTCGTGGCAGTTTTCTTTCACTGATTGTGAGAGCATGTTAAGAGATTTTCCACATACGTAATTAAATTTAAATATTTCCCGGACTCGCGTACGTGAATATACCTCAGCACAACTCTTAGACTTCTGCATAGGGATGTTTTCACAGGAGCCATTAGCACTTTACGAAGGGGCGTCACTGAACAGCTGTCGCGGCGGAGGGATACTTCTCTGAAATACATGTGATGTTCACTTGTTTTCGCGAACTGTCACTTTGGCTCATTCTTAGGAAAATCGTTCTATATAGAGAGTAACGCATCCCTTTGCGCCACGGAACCACCAATCTACCAAAAACCAATGATAATATACTCGACATTACTCGTAATTCCTTCGGTTGTCATCACTTGTCCTCAACTCGTGAATGCTGCCTGGCGGGGGATGTTGGGTGAGAGGATATTAAATGGCAGTGGCCGTTAGGTTTGCGCTACTCTGTATCCAGGGGCTCTAACGAATTCCAGCTAAGAGCTCCCTCGAAATACTCACCCACTAAGATTTTTTTTCTTTTTTATAGATAAAGTTTGCAAATCCAATTTTAACACTGTCACTTTTCTTGAGACTGTAACATGAATTTCTTAACAAATTGTAATAATTCATTCTATTTTACTACCATTTTACAATTTGTTTAGAAAAATTATGTTACTGTCTGAAGGAAAGTGATTGTGTTAAAATTGAATTTGCAAACTTTGACTATAAAACGTATTACAGACAATTGAAGTTATAAAAAAATAAAAATACGTTTTACTTTTCTACCACTCCCCGTAACAACTGTAACACTACATGCCCCACTCAGATGAACGTCAATTTCAGATCTCACTTCCTGAATTAAATTAAATTATCTTCATTAAAAATTGGTTGAATTTTTACATATTTATTAATACATTTTTTCTAATAAAATTATTTATTATTATTTATTATAATTTTATTATATTTTTGGGAGTAAATTGTGCCTTTATATCTCTTCCACCCTGCTTCAGATTCATTACGGTTGTGGAAATCCTCACCCAAGAGAGAACGTATTTTGTGATGGTTTGTGGGTTGTTAATCAACCAGTGAATTCACATTCCCGGCGGTATTATTCAGTGAGCACAGAAGATTTCATTTTATTTTGTTTCTTTCCGTCGACCACATGTCTTTCTAGGGCTTTAAATTTTACTTTTAGATATTTCAGGAATTGGACATTCCATGATATGTTGAAGATAAGTTATGATTGTGAATTTCAGCTTTCATTCTTGACAATTTTATTAAAATGCTGTTTGGGCGACCTATCTTAACAGACCACCACCATATTTCACCACTGAAACCGAGGTTCAAATCCTGATTAATTCTTGTGCTTGATCCATATCCACCCATCAAAATTATTCAGCTATTGCAGGTAACCCATGGGGGCGTAGAGTTGGATTTAGAATAAGGAATTAGAATATACTAATGAGAAAATTGTGAACTGAAATCGCATAGAACAAAAGTTTTAATAAAGATATGATACCTAATCAATTTGATATTATGCTGTTTCCGAGAAAGTCATAAAATTTTATAATGAGAATCTACATATTTAAAATATGTTGTGTAGCATGACAATAGTTCGTGATCAGGGATGAATAACGATTACTGATTATATATTTATAATTCCTGCACTGCTAACCATGATATACCTGATCTATTGTCACTTTTTTAAAACTATTCTTTAGAATTTATCTCTCTGTGTTACTGCATTTTATTCTCACTCATTCGGTCCAGTTACACGAAATACTATATCGATTTCTGAGTAACGGGATATTCCTTACCGTGAATGACTTGGTCCAGCAGAGGTAACTCCATTAGCACCTCGAAAGGCAGTTTGCCGTCATTCTCTTTCCTGGCCTTCTTCACCTCCTTCCATAGAGCTTCTTGTATGTCGGGGTTTTTCGAGAGATGGTACATGGTAAATCCCATGGTGATGGAGGAAGTTTCGAACCCGTCCGTCATGAACGTCACTGCGTGACCTGTGATGTCTTCTTCGGTATAATCTGCAATGCGAGATAGGCATTCTCAAGAACGGTTTAACTTTAAGCTAGCCCACAATCTGGAAGACAGCCGCTGTCTTCAAAAACTGGACTCATGGAAATGCGCGAGGGCTGGCAAGGCTGTTTGCGACGAGAAAGAAAATGGACCGGGCACGATGACGAGACGTTAAACACACTAAATATACGCCGGCAAAAGGTCGTGCAATAATGACGATATATTAAAAATACGCAAATGGCCATTTTTGGCCATTTTATAGGTACTTAACAATTATTCACATTATATATACTATTTACTTGTTTATCTCTGAGAGGAAGCGTAATGCATGTTCACATTTCCTCACCTTATTAACTTTATTTTCTGTTTTATTGAATCACAATCCTCGTTAGATACATTTAAATTGTTCACTAGGTTTGTTATTACTAAAGACCGGACTTTCATGCAGAAAAACTCTTTAAAATGTGCAGTAAAAACACCAAAGCGTGTAAAAACATGCAATAAAAAGATCAAGACTGCAATACGGTTTATGTAGTCTAAAAACGCCAGTTAATTCATTTATCAACTTATTTTTGTATTTTGAATGAGATATTTCAGGTGAATGACTATAATTTAGTTTGTACATATTGTTTAAACCAATCATATTTGACATTTTAAATATTATTCGCACACAAAATTAAATTAGCATAAAAATAAAAAAAGTAAGTGCAAAAATAGAAAAATACAAATATACCTTCAGATATCAAAAATAAGTAAGTTACAAAAGAAATGTTCTTCATTGTTTTCATTATGCTTAATTTGCAATTAATATTTACATGACATAATTTACAATGAAACGAAATGGAATTGAACGAAAATGAGACATTAGTCAGTTTTTAAGCGTCATTTGGTTTCTTCGAGGAAATATTTAATCCAAATATTGGAAAACATTTTGAGAGAAAAAGTTGAAAACTTTAAGTTGGAAAGTTAAACGTTGCTTAATGTAAAGTACCCTCCCAAAATCAAAATATTCGTAATAAATTCGCAGTACTTCAGGTTCGTCCAGATCGATCGGGGAATATCAGTTTTGGACAATATAATCTGAATTGTTTAGGGTCGAGCTATCCATATAGGCGGATAGACGTCAGTCGTAAACCAATTTTTTGGTATCAAGGGTCCATAAAACATGGATTCTGACGGCACAACGAGTTAGAGGAAGTTCTCTTAGCTCGTAGGGGAACAAGATTTATCCTCTATTTCGATATCAGCGCATCTCGCGCAATATGAATGTTTCCGAGGAGAAATCGCCACTTTCCGATCCATTTTGAGAATACCTCGTTTTACTACGTGGGTACGTAGAGAAAGAGAAACTGAAAATTATCACCCGCAGTCATTAAACACTACTGTAGTACTTTGAGCGAGAATTCTAGGAATTTCTTTTATTACAAATAAAAGAAATTCCTAGAAAGACATTGCAATCGAGGAATAAAATGTTTACTGGATCGTGATAACCTCAGATGGACAAGGATCGGGAAATTCACAAATTGTTAATTTACCAAGGGATGAAATCTGTCAAGGTGAATATTCAAATATTCCAGCGGTTATTCCAGCAGTCTCTCCTGTAAATACATATTCTATGTCGTACTTACTTCCTCCCGTTTCCTCAGCCTTCTTCTTTAAGTATATGAGATTTTGAATGTAGTCGTTTCTTGTGGTATTCTTCTTCTCTCGGTCAGCCAGAACATCTCGTACAATGCTTCTGAAGAATTCATCCACTTCCTTTGGCATCAATCTTTGAAATTAGAAAATTGCATTGGCCATGAGTAATCAGTAATAGATTGCAGAAAATAACTTACAGAAGTAGAGTAGTACAATACGAAGTAGAAAGCAAAGGAATGATCTAGGCAAGTTGTCCCTTTTTCAATCGTACTACATTGAATTGGAACAAGCTACATGCAAGTGGATTAGCGGGACTACAAGTACAGTTACGTAGAAAAATATGCTAAATTCGATACAGATGTTTATCTCTATTAAATTTAGAACGTCTATTACTGTATATTATAATTAGTTATTAATGTAATTATTATTATTATTATTATTATTATTATTATTATTATTATTGCACCTATTATTAGTAAAACTGTAATTGGCACACACATTGTGAGATGGAGTATTGTGAAAGATAAGGTACAAGTCAAATATTAGTATTAAAATAAAAATATAGCACTGCTTGAATATAAATAATAATTGGCTTACTGTAGTAATGTTTTCTTTGAACTTTGGCTTAAAGGCAGTTTTAAATAAAATCTATTCAAGTAATGTTTCCAAAACTGAAAATAAATTTACTCCAATTTTAACCCTAAGGAGAATCCTCTCCTCTATTTACACTTCATAAGTTGGGGGTTTCAGAAAGAAGATCGATCCGTAATACGCTCATAATATTAGTGGTCTGTTTCATTATTATTTTTCAATTTCATAAAACAGTGACATGTGTTATGCATCTGCATATAAAAGCTTTCCAATATTGTTTAACTCATTTACTTCCACGAAATGTCAAAATACCTTCAAGAATTCTAGATATTATTCCCTTACCTGATTTTTAGAAGAGCTGCAAGAGAAGGTAGAAATTGTATGACCATAAATTCAATATTTTTTATAAAGCCTGGCCGAATAACTTGCATTGTCATTTCTCTTAGTTTTGCATTCGGATTCTTGAAAGATTCTCCTTTGATGCCGAATGCACACGTGGCTACCATCTCCATTGTGTACTTCGAGGACAGGTCCTTTGCTTCAAACCCATCTGAAATAGACACGTCATCTCAGGGCGCATGTATGCTGATTGATTAGTGATAGTGGACGCGACAACTGCTAAGGTCATTTGTACTGCAAGTCGAGTGTATGTTTTTATCGTGGGAGGTGGCAGTTATTTTCCCCGCTGGATGACGAGATCCGACGCCGACCTCCATTGACTTTGGAGGACTTTCCCCAACCAAGTATCTCCGTCCAGCGAGGCACCACCCCACCCAGGACAAGCTCCAAGCTCGAGAATGGTCTCCCGGCATGTGTGGCAATGTAGAATGCATGTGTATGACAGGCATGTGTGGCAGAGTTAGTTAGTTAGTTAGTTAGTTAGTTAGTTAGTTAGTTAATACCTTATTTTACGTGGCGAGACTCAGGCCATCAGGCCAGCTCTTCCGTCTAACCACGCAAATTTCGCTACGCTCCTTTCACCACTTAGCGGAGAAAGGAGGTATTATCTTGGGCGACGAAACACGCGGATCTCAATTTTGCTCAAAGGCTTCTTTTAGGCTTGAGGATCTACTACTTACATGCAATAAGTTTACTACATGGGACAGCCGGCTTTACTTCCTCTCCGAAGGAAGGCATACGAAGGATTTTTTCAAAGTGTCATGCGAGTGTGTGTGTAAGGGATAGGACAAGGAAGAGCAAGGAAAGATCGCGCGTGGCCCGTGGTCCGTTTGATAGGGTACGATCGCCTGGTGTTTATCAGAAAACCACGGAAAACCACAGATCAGAGCAGCCTGACGCTAGAATTCTCCAGACAGCAACTGAATTCGAGAGCCACCTTTGCCGGTATGTATGTGCATGTTAAGGGTTGTTAATAAACTTATTAATTAAGGGTTATTATATTAAGGGTTGTTAATATATCATTATACAACTTACATCACTGAAGATATTCGGGTGTCAAATCCAATGTCAGTTTTACCTCCTTTTAGGAATGTTAAAAGTGACTAATATGTTTAGAAATAACCGTAATGTACTTGTTGAAAATTTATTCTTTTGTGATTTGTTTGATACTGCCGGAAATGTGTTTTCATCCATAGGAGCAGAGGAGGATTAGAGCAAGAAGACGATTCCCTTGCAGCAAGGCCAGCAGCTGAGGAAAACATCCCAAAATCCTGTCACTTCATTTTAGCTTAGTAACTACTGTATTAGGACGCAGCCTGCCTGGTGGGTTTTCCCCGACTAGCGGGTTTTCCTCCAGGGTCGAGCGGCGAGTGAGGTGGTGTGTTTCTGTATTTAAAAGATTACAGTCGCTCGGGGTGAATACCAGGCTGCCGCGTAGCGCGAAAACGTTTGGAGCAATGCTATTCAACTCAACTTGTTTAACTTCCGTCTATGAATTTATAATTCGTCAAACAAAATTTGCCACATTTCTGTCTATTTTAATATTTCATTCTCTTTTTAAAAGCTACATTTAAATTATACTTGTTTTCTACTAGCTACTTGCAACATAAATATATTTTTTATATTTGTATATAATATGTTTGATCTTTGTATACATCTGACATGTGGTTAGGCGGAAGAGCGGGCCTGATGGCCCGAGCCTCGCCATATCAATAAAGGCATTTATTATTATTATTATTATTATTATTATTATTATTATTATTATTAATAAAGGGAGAGGAGCTTAAAAAAGCTCAATTTTGCGAGCGTGTTTTCTATCGATCTTCGAGAGCAATTGTAAAGTAGCGGCAGTACCTGGTCCGCAGGTGTTGCAGTTGTCGCGCAGATACTGCACCAACTCCGCCGCCACCTCCTCCATGAGCGGCAGCAGCGGCTTGAGCTTGCTGTTGGTGAAGGACGGCGTCAGCGTCTGCCGAGTGGTCTTCCACCTGCGCACGACAGCAATTGCTCGCTTCAATTACGATACATCTCATTCAAAGTACTAGTGGGATGCCCTTTAATTGAGCAATATTATGCTCAGTCTCTCAGCTTCAGTCAAACATTCAGACACACTCTTTTAAATTATGATAGTAGTCAGTGATAAAATGAAAAGGGAAATAGAATTGTCAGAGTCGTTGCAACTGCGTGAAAATTGAGTTAAGAATATACCGTTATTTTCCATTTGCTTTTCATTAGCTCGATATCATTTTAAGAAAAGGAACCGGTGCATCCGCCTGGTATGAAGGGTGCGCCCTACCGATGCCCCCAAAGTCAGGAGTCCCGAATAAACACATCCACTGCACTTCCTAATCAAAAAGATATTGGACCTTTAGTAAAAAAAATTCTGAAACAAACTACACGACAATCGAATATTTAATTAATTTTATTCCTTATTACTTCCTGGATTTAAGAAAATGTTATCTCCGCCATGAATGACGCCATGAATTACTTCTGCAATTGTGTGTGAGAAGCTTATTTTAAAAAAGAATTAGAAATGTTCTGTCGGAACAGTGATTTAGTGAGGAGATAATTCACAGCATGTTAACCGCGTCGTCTGTATGATTACGAATTTGGCACTTATTTTAAATAAGCGACCTGTCAGTCGGCCGCCGTCAGATTTCGGAACAATAAGATAGTAATTTGCGTTGTTGATTCTCATTGCCAGTTCTACTCGTAGATTACGAACGTAACCTCGTAGAACAAACATTTTAGAAATTAATTTTTACAAAAAGTACACAAGGTTGGAAATATTTTTGACAAAAAATGGAAAATTATATATTTGCTGGTTAAGTGGTAAAATGTATTTAGTACCTATTTAAATTAGATTTAAAACTCCTGAAAAAAATTATTTTCGGGAAATGCAGGTTTTGTGACAACGTAACTCTAAGGCAATTGTGATGCATATTCTGGCTTTTCAACATTCTTACTACCTCCTAGTCAGCGACCTTGTGACTAAAACGTAGTGTAGTAGCGACTAAGATACTACAAAACCACTCACAATAAACAAACGACAACGCACGTTGTTCACGTAAACAATGCCATCAAAATGTTTAGAAACAAATGACTATCGCGAGGTAGTTTTGCCACATCCCTGCAAATACAACTATGAAAGAAATTTCCCTAAAAAAGAAAACTTAAAACAAAATTGTGTAGTGTGGCAGGTGACGTAAAAATGGGCGTGGCAGGTGGCGCGGCTAGACATTTAAATGGCATTTTCAAGCCGTTAGGAACAAAATATCTCAAAAATGTATATTGCATTATGTTAACGAAATGTTAAATATTCAAATACACAAAAAACCAAAATCGAATATTTTGCTCTCATTAGGTGTACAACCTCCCCTTACAAAGTTGAATTAAATGATGCACCAAATTCTTACTGTTCTCCAGCGATCATGAACGGATTCTTGTACACAAGAGGATCCAGGTGGGGATCCACGCGGAATCCGTTTTGATGGAAGTTTTTGAAGTCTTGAAACAAGATTGTTTTTACTACTTCCGGATCTTTAATTACAAGACCAGGCTTTCGAAACCTCCAAAAGCCGACAAACGGCTTGTCTCCGAATGATCTGTGAAAATGGATCGCACATTAATTCACTTAGTTTTAGCTCGTACGCATGGCTATATGGTGTTAGATCCAAATCGGTATCTCACTTGTATAAACGTTCCATGAGTTCCCCGACTGTTGTTCGGGCGAGAAACACGTCAGTGTAACTGCCAAACAAAAGATTGGGCTTGTGGTACGGAACGTTTCTTTTCTTCCAGTAGTCGTGGGTCCATGTTAGATACACATAAATTAAAACAATAGTGCCGATCGACAATGTGAGTAAATCCATTGGTATCCACTCTGGAATCATCTGAAAGTAAATTGAAAATTTGCTTTATTGGTGGGAGAGAATGTTAAAACGACAAAGAACTTTGTTTTGCGACTTTGTCGTTTTAACATTTTCATTGCCAAGAGACACCGAAACAACAAAATACATTTTCATTGCCAAGAGAGACCCAAACCCGTATTTCCGTTAAAATATCGACATCGATTTTACGTAACTTTATGCATACTACGAATATTACTTTGTATATACGTCCATATACGAGAAAGTAAAAACTAAAGTGCATTTATTTCTAAAATTAGTTCTTAACTAGTAGATTTATAGTTATTAACATACCTAGAAATGTTATGAGTGTTATTACTGCCGAGGTCAATTTTAAAAATCAATGTGGAGCATAGTGGAGCCGAGATTTTTTATTTGAACAAGGCAATAATAACACTAGCATTTCATCGTATGTTCAGCATTTTATCGGTCACCATAAAATCTCAGGAATTATGCGAAAATATACGGCATTACTGCGATAGTAAACACATGAATTCTGTTGCTGTGGCACGTTAGTACGGTATTGTGGGGTGAAGCTTGCTTTATATCGATATAAACAATGTTCGTATACCGTGGTTCGAGAAAGATGGATGCAAATAATTTTCCTGAACCTAAAGATGCCTAAAGAAACGACGTTCGGTTAAAAAATTGGCACATTGACTTCCAGTGGCGACACCTTTACATCGTCAGTAAATACGATTACCGGAGTACTTTCATTTCGTGATATGTGTGGAAAATTAGGCTAATTTATCTAATATACATTTTTTAATTGTACTATTAACAATATTACAATTCAGAGTAATTATTTCTCAAACCAATGTGAATTACTTCTGAATGGTCTGAATCTGATTTGTGTGGAACATCGCCATGTCTTTTTCCATAACAAACATTTGACTTGCGATGAAGTGATGATTGTTTACGTTGCTGCGGATGTTAAATCGCGTTACTAAGGAAGTTAAATTTCGTAACATACAAGTAGGTACAAGTGCGCTTAACAAACCTGCAGGGTTGCATGTTAACAAGGGTTAAAGAGGCATATGACCGATAAAAGATTTAACTGGATATGCACCTTGCGTTATGAAAGTAACGTTCGTGTACAGAAATTTTAATTGTTTGTATACTTACGGTTTGCTGTTAATGATGGAAATATATGGAGAAATTCTACGTCTGGCAGGTGTATATCTTCGTCTTTCGTGATGTTCGTGTAAATGGAGCTCGAAATTCGGCATATGCTTTTATAGTGACATTCCCAACGGACAGGGGGAGAGGGTAATCGAGGAAGCTTGATTTCATTTGATGGAAGATTTGTTGGATTCGTTGATTGATACTTAAGTTATGTCATTGGAGATCGCTTGATCTTGGCAACTTTTGTAAACAAGGTGGTGAAGATATACTGATATCGTTTATTCAGGTGATGGCTCATTGAGATTAAATGTGAAGTTATCAATATCGATAAACGAAACTAATAATATAGTGTGAATAAACAAGATAACTTTTTATTGCAATATTTTCAATTCTTCTCCTTAAATTTGTTACAAGTTTCTGTTATTCTGGTCGATAACTCACAATTGATGTTGGTAAGAATAATTCATTTTACTGACCGACATTTTCTTTAAGATTTTATGCATTAAGTTTTTTATTGATTCTTAATATTTTTGAAATACTTACCTTTCGAAAAACCTTATCTAGCAGTGGCGATGGGTAGCAGAAGAACAGGTCCAATGACAAGAATCTTGTAATTAATAAAGTCACCTTTCTTTCTTTTGCGAATATCGGCCATCTCGGACCACGCACCACATTATTCTTCAAGGCCCAGTCATATTTACTCCGGAGAGGTTAATGTGTGTCGTTATGGAGATCAGCTTTTTTGGACTGTATCCCTCGGTAAGACAAGGTTGTCAAGCCTTGAATTACGCACTATGTGGTGAGAGGATGATAATGAGGGTGAAGGGACGGTCACAAATACGTCCATGCAGTGACGTAGCGTCCATGTGTCGCATCTCGTCGTTATTCGTTTTTTTTTTATCATTTTTAATCTTTGTTATACATGTCACTCATTTTCTCTAAGTAAAAATCATTGAGAATTATATAGAACGCTGTATCAACTGGAAACATTATGGAATGTCGTGTAAGTTTTATAAAACGCTATTTTAAAACAATATTTTATTTTTAAATTCTAGTATGTATGTAACACTGTTGTACATCCCCGAAATCAGTACGTATGTGACCGATATTGTCCCTGCGTGTGTGTGATGTATGTGACTCTTGCGTTATGAGTGTGACAAAACGGAAGAGTGTAATTTCTTTTTGTTAAAATTAAGACAGAATAGATGAACAGTGAAAATGACGTGCAGTGTGTTCTTGTAGTTTAATGCAGTGAAGTACTTTTATACAGTTGCAGTATTGATTCATGCATAGAAATTTGTGCTAGATCTTGACGAAACTCCAAGAAATTAGCCCGAAACTATGCAACGACGTCTGAGCAGCAGATCCCAATAAGTGGTGAAGGCAACCAGTGTTTTATTGACAGACTATTTGTTACTTTTCATCGCATCCCCTACCTGATCTTTCAGGAGACACCACTGCGTGCATGCCGAGGTAGAAGCCGCGACCTCCTCAGCGCAGACGACGGGTGTCGCAACCGCCTGCGCCACGGGGGCCAGCGAAGTCAGCTTTATTATTATTATTATTATTATTATTATTATTATTATTATTATTATTATTATTATTATTATTATTATTATTATTATTATTATTATTATTATTGTTGTTGTTGTTGTTGTTATTATTATTATTATTATTATTATTATTATTATTATTATTATTATTATTATTATTATTATTATTATTATTATTATTATTATTATTATTATTATTATTATTATTATTATTATTATTATTATTATTATTATTATTATTATTATTATTATTATTATTATTATTATTATTATTATTATTATTATTATTATTATTATTATTATTATTATTATTATTATTATTATTATTATTATTATTATTATTATTATTATTATTATTATTATTATTATTATTATTATTATTATTATTATTATTATTATTATTATTATTATTGAAATGTTTATTTCTTCCTGCTGGTCCCATTTTAATGATGTAAATAGATGGTAAGTTTTAAGTAGATTTGGACAAACAGTATCAATGTTAGGTAGATATCAGGAATTAAGACTCTTGTAGTTAAACTAGGATCAGCAGGGAGAAATAACAATTTCAATATTATTATTATTGTTATTATTATTATTATTATTATTATTATTATTATTATTCCTCTAATACACGACTAAAGATGTTATGCGTCAGTCGATTATAAAGTATGCTCCCGGGTGCAACCAGCTTCTTGAGGAGCAGATCAAGGGGCTGTCGGTGCCTCTACAATACTTTGCGCAAAATATGGACTGTTCCCAATAAAGCAATATCTTGCACTTCCCAGTCTTTTGAATAACCTGGGAGTGTAGTCAAGTTCTTGCACAAATTTTTCGAAACACATCTTAGAGCTCCGATTATGACCTGTGCCCTTACGTCCCACATTCGGTTGATCTCGATTTCCACTCTTGCATTTAAGACGTTTCTCTGCCTCCTTGGTTACGTTTCATTCCATGGCACAGCAACATCTACAAGGAGATTTGGTTTCTCCAAATTCCGGATAACAATATCCTGTTTTTGTTTGTTTGTTTGCCGCTACCGTGCGATCAGTTTGACTTTGTTGTTTGTACAGTATTGTGTGCGTAACACTTGTACCGTATGTTTGGAACTTCGAGAGCGAGGCATAGCTGCCAGTGGAGGTAGCTACACACCCTGTCGTGTCTTTTCACTTATCCGGTCTTTGCTAGAATTAAACAAGCTGACACGATTTGATCCATGGTTTCTACTTGTTTTTGGAAAATACGGCATTTAACATCTTGGAAAATTTTGAGAACCGCTTTATCAAAATGTGTTCTCAACTCCTGGTCTTGGGCAGCTATTACAACTGCTTCCCATTCTCGCCTCATCTTCTTCCCCATTCTTCCCCTTTTAAGCCACATAAAAGATTGATTATTATTGATCTGCACCTTGTCCACTGGTCCACTCCATGAACCATATATAAAAAGAATTGTCTAAAGGATTTCTTTAACATTTTTTGTTTCTCACATTTCATATTAAGTGGCATAAGAAGTTTCGTATCTTTCATAGACTTCTTCGCAATGCTTGTTACTACACTTTCAACGCCACTGTTTTCCATTCTTCGGTCAGATTTAATGACCTGCTTCACCTTGATGGCTGACTACATACATTCCCGTCTCGGCTATTTCATTATGCCAGGAGGCTTCAATTTGCCTGAGGCCTCTTCCTTCTTCCTTACGTGACGCATAAAATCTATGAACATCAGCTCGAGGGTATGCGGCATGATGCATTGTAAGCAGTTTTCTGGTATTACGATCCTAGATTCGAATTTCTTGCTCAGTCCAGTCCACTAGTCCGAAACTCTACAAGGTTTCAGGTACCGCCAAAGTACCTATTGCAGATATTTTATTCCTGGAGTTCAGCGGACTGCAGGACAAGTCTCACGACGTTGGCAAACTAGTGTAATCCATTAATTGACCGATCCCATGATCCTGTATCCTACGACAAGTCTCACTCTTCTGTAATACTCCCTGTAAACTCTCTTTCATTGTATCATTTGAAATGTTCTCGCATTCTTCAATGCCTACATATTTGTAGGTTTTATCTGGCTCAAGATCTTGAATCACAGTGTGCATATCAACTTCAATGCTCATTGATTTTTGCACATTTGCCTGGGCCAAGCTTCACGCAAATTCATTGCTAAAATCCTTGACGACAGGTAGCATTTAGGAGAGAGTAGTTTCATATTTAGCAAAAACATTAAGATCATCCATATGAAACAAATGTGATCCTGATATTTCATCACCATGGAGGTTGTAATCAAAATCAGTGTGGGACAACTGTCTGGATATTGGGATCAAACTAACACAAAATAACAGAGGGGATAGCGAATCTCCTTGAACACAATTGTCCTGTTAATCTGAATACTTTTTGTTTCTACTACTTCCTTTCCGCTATGTATTAGTAACCTGGTACTCCACGACTTTATACTTGTCTTGCAAACTCAATAAATCTAGAATGAAATCGATAGTTGTTCAGGGTCTTCAAAATCCAATCGTTTGGTACATTGTCAAAGATCTTCTGGTAGTCGATCCAAGCCTTGTTTAAATTTCGTTTTCGTTTCTTTACACCATTCAAGATTAGTGTTTTGTAGTAATATTTCTTTACAGACATATGAACCATTACCACATCCTTTCTGTTCAACTGGCAAAAGATGATTTCTCTCTAGGTGTCTGTACATTTTTTTAGCAACGGCTGCAATTATAACTTTGTACATTACTGGCAGACAAGTGATTGGCCTTTAGTTTTTCTCCAAAGAAGTTTCTCGCTTTGTGTAGCAAGTAGGCGATGCCTCGTGTGAGCCATGCTGGGAGTTCCTTTGGGTTTTCTAAAATGTTCATATTAGCAGCCTTTGCTAGATGAGAATGTAATGCTCTTAAGTTCTTTATCCAATAATTCTGGATCTTGTATCCCGGGAGATTTCCACTTTTCCATGTTCTTAATTGCTTGGAAGAGGTCCTCTTCTCAGACTTCGTGAACATGTTCCACTGATTCCACAAGTTTCTTTGCAGCATCAACTTCAGATTGAAGCCAAGATACGTCTTTGTTGTAGAATTCGCTTTCTTCCCAGATTCAAGACCTAAATGTTTCGACGTCATCTTTTGAAGGAGGGCAGTATTGCCATTTGGTTTTTGAGTCTGATTACGATAGAATTTCTTCGCTTCTGTGTCAAACCACCGATTCTGTACACGGAAGACATAACAAACTCCTTGCTTGTAACGTCTAATGCGTTAAGCCCAAGCGTGGATTTTCTCTTTCAGCTTCTCAGCTATCATTAGCCTTGTGTCATTTGAATTTGGTATTTTTGTTCAGTATAGAGTATTTCGTTGAACATTAAGGATGGGTGTTGATTTAGAAGATGCCTCGGCTAAGAGTGATATTTCACCCTTGTCGGCCATCCGTTTTCTAATTGTACATTGAAAATACAATCCGGGCTAAACCAATATGAAAGTTTTGCGTAAGAAGCAAAAAAGCTCCAACAAACTTTGGATTTATTTCCATTTTTTCACCGTAATTGGTGTCTTACATTATTCTGTAAAGACTTATCAAAGTAAATTTCACCATTCATTTTTTATCTTTATGAAAATAATATTTTCCCTGAAGGAGGATCACAGATCTCTACGCATCTGTTTCAAACAACCGATTCTGAACACAGAAATGATTAAGTGCAAGTCTTCTAGAGTTTAATGGGAAATATAGTTATTCAAATTATCGTTCTCCATGTTGTTGCAGCAGAAGTATAGTTCGCCTTCATACCTTCGCGAAGGATATGAGGGATAAGAACCCACATCTTTAGCTGATTTGCTTTTGAAAATATATTTTACTTCATCGGAGTGAATATTTTGTAAAGAATTCTTGCCAAAAACGCTCATTTATTTCTGTATTCAGAATTCAACTTGTATTTATGGCTTAGGGTAGGGATCCTAAAAGTAAGAAACGTGCACAGAATACACTTCTGTCCGTTATACGTCACACAGTTTTTGACATTGTTTCGGTCATCTTTGGAAGTAGACATTGCCATTCGGATTTTGAGTCAGATTACGATAGAATCTCTTCGCTTCTGTGTCAAACCACCGATTCTGTTCATGGAAGACATTGCAAACTCCACGTTTGCAACGTCTTATGCGTTGGGCTCTTGCTTGAATGTTCTCTTTTAGCTTCTCTTCACCATTGTCTGTGTTGTGTCATTTTCAATTGTGTATTTTTGTTCAACATAGAGTGTTTTGTTGAACATTAAGAGGTGTGCGTTGATTTAGAAGATGCCTCAGTTAAGAGTGATATTTCATACTGGCTGTGGGATATCTGTTTCCTAATTCTTTTCGCCCTTGTGGTTCTGGTCTCTTTACTCTTTTGGGTTTGGTTGCCGGGCGTTAGTGTTCTTGGCTGGCCCGAAAATTATCTGAGATACCAGAGAACCAGTTGCATACTCAGTGTAATTAATTTCAATAATATCTAGATCTCTACCTGTGGTCTGTACCACCACATTTAAGACAGAATTTGCTGTCTTTATCATTCTATTAGCTTTAACATTTTCGTATATTCTCCTCAACGGCTCTCTAAATTCGAATGGAAGAAGACAAACTCAAGCTCTCTCGAGTCGAAGGAGATTTCGTATCATGTCTATATCGTATGATTCATAACCAGATGAATTTTCACCACTGACGGAAGTTTCA